>VZQC01011034.1:82418-142269 GCA_009823505.1 Rhizomys pruinosus | reverse complement strand
TTTTTTTTTTTTTTTTTTTGTCTTTTCGAGACAGGGTCTCCCTGTAGTCCCAGATGGCCTGGAGCTTGGTCTGTAGACCAGGCTGGCCTTGAACTCACAGAGATCCACCTACCTCTGCCTCCAGAGTGCTGGGATTAAAGGCGTGTGCCACCACACCTGGCAGGTTTATTTATCTTACATACCCTGGGTCACAGTTCATCATTGAGGGAGCCCAAGGTAGGAACTCAGGGCAGGAACCTGGAGGCAGGAGCTGAAGTACAGGCCATGGAGGAACGCTGCTTACTGGCTTGCTCATCTGGCCCATGCTCAGCCTGCTTTCTTATATAATACACAACAACCTGCCCAGGGGTGGCACCACCCACAGTGGGCCGGGCCCTCTCACATCACTCAACAATCAAGAACATATCCCACAGACATGGCCACAGGCCAGTTTAATGGAGGCAATTCCCTAATTAAGGCTCCTTCAATCCAAGTGTGTCACACTGACACTAAATCTCTCCAGCACACCTGGGGATGGCTGGCTCCCCCAGGCCAGGCTGGGCAGCACAGCCTCTGCTTAGTTTGAACCGCATGGACCAATTTCCACCTGTCAAAGCAAGTCTTGCTCCAAGATTACAAAATTTATTTCCTAAGTCAATCCGATATTCATGCCTTTTCTTTTGAAGTCGTGGCCGTTTCATTTCTTTCTGTTGATCTTGTTCTGGCTCAGGGCTCAGCGGACCTCAGAACATTTTGTTTTGGTTTCTGGATGGTCTGTAGTGCTTTCTACTGGGACTCTTTCTTCCTGGGCCTCTCTGAGAGGAGGCTATTTTCTGGGTAGTGTGCATGCCATGCAACTCCCTGCTTCCTTTCTTCTCGGCCTTTGTCTCTGCGCTGCTCCCCCTGCCGTCTGGTTATCACAGCTGGTTCGATTCTTAAGGTGTAATGGAGAAGATTATGGGGGAGATAAAAGCCACAGACTGATGGTGTCTTGTGCTTGTGTTTCCTTTTCAGTTGTCATTAAATTCACAAAATGCCTCAAGGAGTGTGGGTGGGTTCTGCAGCCTTATGGACTCCACGCTGCGTAAGTGCAGATTTGTGTTGTAGATATGGGTCAGTTGCCTGTGATTTTATCACAATGGAAATGAGTCTGTTTCAGAGGACTAAAGCCCTCCTCCCTTTCTTCTTTGACATTGAGGAGTAAGTTTTATTCATGTTGCTTGTTGTCTATCCCAGGAGAGTTATGTGTGTTTGTTCTGAATAGCCCTGGGTGTCCCTCTGTCCCTGGGCTCCTCAGCTGCTATCCCTTTAGCCTTTACCTCCCAGGATGGTGTCTGACAGATGTTTCGAGTACACTCACCTCGGGAATTGATCACATGTCACTAGTCCTGGGACATAGGATTTAGCATAGTTTTTCTTTATTTTGTTGTGGTAAAACCCAGGGGATATAAATTCCCTTTCACCTTTTCTGAGTGCCCAGCTCCGCAGCCGTGGCACATTCATGCCGAGCCATCATTACAGTCCATCTGTGGATAATACCCGTTTTCCTTAACTGAAGCTGTCTCGTTGAGGATGAGGTGCCTTACCCTCTAATCCGCCTTTTAGACTAAAAGTCTGGGAAATCACTTGCTGCCAGAGAGTAATCATGGCATGTGAGCCTGTGCTTTTAACACCAGTCATAATCATGTTTGATGTTCATTGCTGGGTTTGAAGCCAAAGGAGCTGCCTATACCACCAGGTACTGGTGAGGCTGGATGTCAGAGCCAGGGCCAGCTCGGCCCAGGCACTGATGAAGCAGGGGCCAGCTCACCCCCTTCAGCTCCACTTACTTCTCCATGCCCCAGTCTTGCTCTCTGGGAATGGAGAAACTGGCAACCTTCCAGATCTGTATACAGTGGGAGCTTAGTACACAACTTAGGAAATGTATGCAGAAGGCAGCTTTTGTGCAGCAAGCAGTGCTCTCTGGAGAGTGTTCTCAGTGGCCCTGAAGGCTGGCCTCCTTCCCAAGGCAGGACTCTAATGCAGTGACTGTCCTTGATGCTCTCAGCACTGTCTTCAAGCAGCAGGGACACACACTGTCAGCTCCACCCTGGTCCAAGGACCGCTTCTTGCCTCTCTCTCTGCATCACTGGACTGCAAGCCCTTGCTTGAGGGAATGGTGATACAGCTGTTCCTTCTCTCTGGGAGGCCCTGAGTGTTCCACCTGACCCGTGGGATGGGTGGAGGCCACTCTTCCCAGGCTGGTAGGTACAAAGGCAATCAGAGCCTGCCAGACTCTGATCAAAGGGATCTTCATTCAATTTCAGGTTTGAAAAGCCTATATAATCAAGCAATTTGACCTTTGGTTCCAGAACTCTCTGCCATGTCCTTTATAATCCACAAAGGCATAGCCATAGCCCTCTGGGCTGGTTCTGCTTGGCAGATGGGGTAGGGCAGAGATAGATTTTCCTGGATGTGAACCAGGTTTGTGAGAGCCCAAGTCCTGACCTGAGGCATTAAACAATCCATCCTCACACAGCTGTGAGGGGAGGGGCTGGATGTGAACACGGAACCTGGCATTAGGTGAGAAGCCTCAGGCTTTCTGTAAGAAAGATCCTGTCTTTGTTCATTCCATGGAATACATCTTCTGAACTTGTTTTCCTAATTTTCTCCCCTGTGTGCATGTGTACTGCATACACACACACACACACACACACACACACACACATACACACGTTACCATTCCTTTGGGTTATGATTCCCTTTAACAGCCAGACTCTGGAGGTAAAACTCTCTCTTCCTTGGAGACCTCGGGTTTTTTCCTCTTAAGTCCTTTACCTGATTGGATGAGGCTGCCCAGTGATGGAAGGTAGGGTCTCCTATGGTCTATAGATTCAAATGTAAAACAGAGCTCTGGACTGTGGTTTGGTCCCCTGTTGGTACCCAGACCAGCCTGGCTGGCTCACAGTGTCAATTCTCCCAGAATCTGTAAACAGAACAGCTCGGGTATGGCTTGAGTTCAGAAGGAAAGGAAATTTCCTTTGTGCGTGTTTTGGAATGAAAGCTGCTTTCTTTCCGACGAGGAGAATGCACTTCATGTATTGAATCACGCAGCACAGTACAGAACAGGAAAGAGTCCATGTCTCCATTTCTCTCTCTCTAGAGCATCTGTGTCCAAGGAGCTTCATGTAACAGGTATGCACATGGGTGTGGACTCACAGCATTTTGCAGGGGCCAGACGTCAGTGCTGGGTTATCTTCTTCAATTGCTCTATATTTTGAGACAGGGTCTCTTGTTGAATCTGTCAGTTTTGCTAGACTGCCTGGCCAGCAAGCTCCAGATCTCCTCCTGACTCTGCCTCCTGAGCACCGGGTTACAGGTGCACAGTGCAGCACGCAGCCTTTTCATGTGCATTCAGGGGCATTGAGCTCACAGCCTCATGCTCGTGCAGCAAGCGCTTGCCAGTGGAGCATCTCCCCAGCCTCGCTCCTGCTTTCCCCAGCCTCACAGATGCCAGATGCTGGGACACAGCTGCCGTCAGTCTTCACTCAGCAGCGCGTTTGGCCCATGGGCTGTTATCAGCAACGGCCATATTGGATCCATGTTTCATGGCGGAGCACCACCTTGGGTGTCTAGGTTGATTGACTGTGGCTGGAACTCACCCAGTTGGAACAAGTTCTTAGGAAAGGAAGGGTTAAGCCCAAGAGCAGATGCATTTATTTTTTAGATTCAGTTTTCTACTCCCATGGCCTGTGGTGTGTTATCTCAATTTATGGCCTCATGAGTAGTGTACTTTTAAATCTTTGCTGACCTGATATGTGGGATGTGACACCCACTGAGGGTTTTATTCTAGAATCCTCGAAGTGTGTCTGCCATTCTCATGACTTTAAGGCCATCTCCACTGCTTACCGCTTCTGTCACCATCAGGAAGAAGCTGTACCTGTACATGTTCCCTGTTCAGGTGTGTTCAGGTGCTTGAGTGCCTGCCCGAGTGCCCTGACTGCTGAGCGGGCACCAGGAGGGAAGGTATGGAATGGGCCACGATGACCGGCTTTTTAGTTGTGGGCATCAAGATGTTAAGAATCATCAGAGAAATAAAAATCTGATGATTAACAGCCCATCTTCCATCAGGGCTGTGTCTGCAGAGAGGCACAGGGAGCTTGAGGAGTGGCCAGTGGCGGCAGTGCTGATAGATGGATGGAGAGATTTACGAGCTCTCACTCCTGTGTGAGAAGAGTGGCGACCCTCGAATGAAGAATTTGAAGGGCATTTAATTTAAAAATTCCCATCCTTGCTGGTAGGAGTTCACTGTCTGGAGGGAGGGTGCCATGTGCTGGGTACTCACTGAGCCCTCACAGGGGGCACATCAGGCAGTGGCAAATTTGCTTCTTGCTAACTCTCTCATTGCCTTTGATGTCCAAAATTTCATCCAGAGACAGTTCTGAAACGAGCTGCACAGAGAGGCTGTGCCACAGGGGCCTGGATGCCACTCAAGAGATCCTCTGTAAGTCCAGCTTTATAGACAGGCCCTTGGGAGGAGGCCTGGGCCAACCTGTGTCCATCTGCCAACCTGCTTCTCTGCTCTGTTTCCTTGTCTCCACATTTCTCCCGGCAAGCTGAATCCAGTTGAGACCCCCCTGGCAACACTCCCCGTAAGCCCCCAAATGCTTTCCCCCTGACAAGTGTAGTGGGTCTTTCTCTCTGATTAAGATGAGGTTGAGCAGATGGGGGTCTCAGAACACACATGCAGTCTGCCTGTGCTGGGTGAGCACTGAGTGCCATGTAAAAGTAGACCCAAATTTGTCCCAAAGCTCTCAGGGCAGGGCTCAATGCTGACCAGTCCCCATAAGGGCAGCTATAGACATGTGGACCCCAGAGGCCAGGGCCCATTGGAGGCAGAACCAACAGGAATCTGATTTCTGTCCTTCCCTTTCAGGTCAGTATCTCTCAGCATCTAAGCTTCTGACTCCTGGAGCTCTGAGAAGATCCCTGGGCACATGGCCTCTGACCTTACCCCACCCCGAGTGGCAGACACAGGAGACTGCTTCAAATGGTATCGCTTTCTGTTAATCTCTCTGTCTTTATTGAGGACTGAGTTCTGAACCCCCTGTCACCTCTGCCCACAACAACAATCAACTAAGTTGGGTGGTAACCCCAAAGAGACACTAGTAGGTATGTACTGGGGAGGGTGGTGGCCAGTCCTGTTGGTGAGGACAACTGGGAAGGTGCCCCTTGCTCTTGGTGGCTGTCAAGGTCAACATTGCTCTTCTGGACTTTCATCATGGGTTCAGTTTTGGGGTTGCTTGGGTAACAAGGGCAGAACTTCCATACAGGAGGGTTCCCATTTGGCTTGCCGTCCTTGGGAGAAGTCTCCAGAATGCCGGATTTATCTAAGTGAATATCATAGGTGAGCCTGACCCAGTTATTGCTTCCAAGTTCACTGATGGGTGTGGATTTAGGCATTTTGTCTCATGCAGGTACAGAGCCCCACGGCTGTCACATTTCCTGTGAGCCTGGGTCTGAGGATCCCGAGATCACTGACATATTGTTGTTCTTGGAGGGGTGCTTTCTGTTCTTGCCTAAAACTCTCCCTGCTGACCATGAGTCTCCTCGGTCTGCAGCCTGGCCAGGTGCAGCCACTGCTGCTGGCACTCAGCTCTCACTGTCCCTTTCCTTCCTCCAAGATGGGCTCGAAGGCCACCTCTGTCCTGCTCTGCCATGTCACTTTATCACTTTGTACAGACTGCCTTGCTTGCCAGAGACAGGACCAAACTTTCTTTATTCCTGTCCAGCCTTTCCAGGTGTACTCAGCAGGTTTTTGTGTGTGTGTGTGTGTGTGTGTGTGTGTGTGTGTGTGTGGTGTTCAGTGCTATTTTCTGGATGGGTTTGGTATTCTAAAAGTGCTGGAAATTCAGGGTATACAGTTCATAATTTAATTCAAACTTAAACACAGCACCATGCAGTGTGGGGGTGGCTGGTGTGGTGAGGTTGGCTGGCTCCTAGGTGCCTTTCTCTGTAGTTACATGCCCATCTTATTGTCTATTTTCCTCCAGCCCTCCTATGGTCTGGACTTCCTGTGTGGGCAGGGCAGAGACTTCTGGCTCTGTTGTTCTACATGAAAATATGTTCTCCTTTTTAAGTTTCTCATAGAGGCATTTTTCCCCCACAAATTTATAAATTCGTCCTTGGTGTTATTTTTGATGGTCACATAATACTTTGCTTTCAGTGGGCTTATGACGTATCCCAGCATTGTTCTTTCTTTTAGACACTGGCTCTGTTCCCAGGGTTTGTCCTTTGAAATGATCCACTTGCCCTGCACTTCAGTGTTCGAGGCCTATTGGTAGGCAGCAGGGACCCCTCAGGAGAAAACTACAGGCCAGGTGCTGAGCGACCCAGAGGCTCCCAGTCCCGAGGGCAGCCCAGCATGAGCACACCAGAGCTGGGTGCACTTGAGCTGCTGCCCTCAGCCCGTTCTCAGCATGGCAGTGCGCTGAACTTTCACATCTGGCCCAACAGCTGGGGCTGTTAGATCTAGCCCACCCTCAGCCTCTACTTAGTGCTCCTACATGGGAGGGCTATAGGTCTGGTGCTCCCTGTGTGTGTGTGTGTGTGTGTGTGTGTGTGTGTGTATGTGTATGTATGTGTGTATGTGTGTGTATATGATAGCATGAGTGTGAATGTGAGTGTGGGCTATCATACACACACATACATAAATATATACATGCACACACACACAGACCTATACTTGTATTCACACACATTTACATGGTTGCCTGAGTGTGGACACGTGGATGTGAATTCAGTGTTTACACATACATGAATATAATACCTGTGAATGTGAACATGTGACAGAACAGAAATGTCATGTAAGTGTGTTAGAGAGTGGACAGATGCTGTCAGGATCTGTTGTACTCGTGAGTGAAAACTGAATGAGTGTAGACAGTGGGTATGTGTGTGGCCTGCTGTACTCGTGAGTGGATGCTGTATGAGTGTAGACAGTGTGTGAGTGTGTGGGGTCTGCTGTACTTGTGAGTGGATGCTGTTTGAGTGGAGTCAGTGTGTGAGTGTGTGGGGTCTGCTGTACTTGTGAGTGGATGCTGTATGAGTATAGACAGTGTGTGAGAGTGTGGGGTCTGCTATACATGTGAGTGGATGCTGTATGAGTGTAGACAGTGTGTGAGTGTGTGGGGTCTGCTGTACTTGTGAGTGGATGCTGTATGAGTGTAGACAGTGTGTGAGTGTGTGTGGGGGGTCTGCAGTAGTTGTGAGTGGATGCTGTATGAGTGTAGACAGTGTGTGAGTGTGTGTGGGGTCTGCTGTAGTTGTAAGTGGATGCTGTATGAGTGTAGACAGTGTGTGAGTGTTGGGGTCTGCTGTACTTGTGAGTGGATGCTGTATGAGTATAGGCAGTGTGTGAGTGTATGTGGGGTCTGCTGTAGTTGTGAGTGGATGCTGTATGAGTGTAGACAGTGTGTGAGTGTGTGGGGTCTGCTGTACTTGTGAGTGGATGCTGTNCACACCATGATCACCTCCCCCTGCACCATGATCACCTCCCCCCACACCAAGATCACCTCCCCCCCCCGCACCACGATCACCTCCCCCACACCATGATCACCTCCCCACCGCACCACGATCACCTCCCCACACCATGATCACCTCCCCCTGCACCATGATCACCTCCCCCTGCACCATGATCACCTCCCCCCCGCACCACGATCAACTCCCCCTGACACCATGATCACTTCCCCCTGCACCATGATCACCTCCCCCCCGCACCACGATCAACTCCCCCTGACACCATGATCACTTCCCCCTGCACCATGATCACCTCCCCCTCCACCATGATCACCTCCCCCTGCACCATGATCACCTCCCCCCACACCAAGATCACCTCCCCCCCGCACCATGATCACCTCCCCCCCGCACCATGATCACCTCCCCCTGCACCATGATCAACTCCCCCCGCACCAGGATCACCTCCCCGCACCATGATTCACTACCCACGCCATGATCACCTCCCCCCACCCCATGATCACCTCCCCCTGCACCATGATCACCTCCCCCTGCACCATGATCACCTCCCCCCACACCATGATCACCTCCCCCACACATGATCAGCCTCCCCCACACCCATGTCACCTCCGCTACCACCATACTTTCACCTACTCCCCCGCACCACGATGCACCTCCCTCCACACCATGATCACCTCCCACCACACCATGATCACCTGCCCCCCTACACGCCATGATCACCTCCCCCCACACCATGATCACCCCCCCCCCCACCATGATCACCTCCCCCTACACCACGATCACCTCCCACCACACCATGATCACCTCCCACCACACCATGATCACCTCCCACCACACCATGATCACCTCCCACCACACCATGATCACCTCCCCCACACCACGATCACCTCCCCCCACACCATGATCACCTCTGCCCACACCACGATCACCTCCCCCACACCATGATCACCTCTGCCCACACCACGATCACCTCCCCCCACACCATGATCACCTCCCCCCACACCATGACCACCTCCCCACACAATGATCACCTCCCCGACACCATGATCACCTCCCCCTGCACCATGATCACCTCCCCCCACCCCATGATCACCTCCCCCCACACATGATCACTCTGCCCACACCACGATCACCTCCCCACACCATGATCACCTCCCCCAACACCATGATCACCTCCCCCAACACCATGATCACCTCCCCCAACACCATGATCACCTCCCCCCACACCATGATCACCTCCCCCCACACCATGATCACCTCCCCCTACACCATGATCACCTCCCCCCACACCATGATCACCTCCTCCCACAACCATGATCACCTCCCCCTACACCACGATCACCTCCCACCACACCATGGTAATTCACCCTGCCCCCCCGCAACCACCGATTCACTGCCCCCCACACCAACGACACCTTCCCCCGCACCGACGATTCACCTGCCCCCTCCACACCATGATCACCTCCCCACCGCACCACGATCACCTCCCCACACCATGATCACCTCGCCCCACACCACGATCACCTCCCCCACACCACGATCACCCCCCCCCACACCACGATCACCCCCCCCCACACCACGATCACCCCCCCCCACACCACGATCACCCCCCCCCACACCATGATCACCTCCCACCACACCATGATCACCTCCCACCACACCATGATCACCTCCCACCACACCATGATCACCTCCCCCCACACCATGATCACCTCCCCCCACACCATGATCACCCCCCCCCACACCACGATCACCTCCCCCCACACCACGATCACCCCCCCCCACACCACGATCACCTCCCCCAGCACCACGATCACCTGCCCCCCACACCACGATCACCTCCCTGACACCATGATCACCTCCCCCACACCACGATCACCTCCCCCCACACCCATGGATCACCTCCCCACTCCATGATCACCTCCCCCCACACCACGATCACCTCCCCCCGCACCACGATCACCTCCCCACACCATGATCACCTCCCACCACACCATGATCACCTCCCACCACACCATGATCACCTCCCACCACACCATGATCACCTCCCACCACACCATGATCACCTCCCACCACACCATGATCACCTCCCACCACACCATGATCACCTCCCACCACACCATGATCACCTGCCCCCCGCACCACGATCACCTGCCCCCCGCACCACGATCACCTCCCCACACCATGATCACCTCCCACCACACCATGATCACCTCCCCCCGCACCATGATCACCTCCCCCTGCACCATGATCACCTCCCCCCCGCACCACGATAACCTCCCCCCACACCATGATCACCCCCCCCCACACCACGATCACCCCCCCCCACACCACGATCACCCCCCCCCACACCACGATCACCCCCCCCCACACCACGATCACCCCCCCCCACACCACGATCACCCCCCCCCACACCACGATCACCCCCCCCCACACCATGATCACCTCCCCCCCACACCATGATCACCTCCCCCCCGCACCAAGATCACCTCCCCACACACCACGATCACCTCCTCCCCCACCACCATCACTCTCCCCCCGCACCACGATCACCTCCCCCTGCACCATGATCACCTCCCCCCCGCACCACGATCAACTCCCCCTGACACCATGATCACTTCCCCCTGCACCATGATCACCTCCCCCTACACCATGATCAACTCCCCCCACACCATGATCACCTCCCCCCACACCATGATCACCTCCCCCACACCATGATCACCTCCCCCCACCCACACCAGATAACCCCCCCCCCCACACCACGATCACCTCCCCCACACCACGATCACCCCCCCTCACCATGTTCACCTCCCCCTACACCATAATCACCTCCCCCACACCATGATCAACTCCCCCCGCACCATGATCACCTCCCCCTACACCATGATCACCTCCCCCCCACACCATGATCACCTCCCCCCCCCGCACCACGATCACCTCCCCCCACACCACGATCACCTCCCCCCCGCACCATGATCACCTCCCCCTACACCACGATCACCTCCCCCACACCACGATCACCTCCCCCACACCACGATCACCTCCCCACACCATGATCACCTCCCCCAGCACCACGATCACCTCCCCCACACCACGATCACCTCCCCCCGCACCATGATCACCTCCCCCTGCACCATGATCACCTCCCCCTGCACCATGATCACCTCCCCCCCCGCACCACAATCACCTCCCCCCCGCACCAAGATCACCTCCCCCGCGACCATGATCACCCTCCCCCCAACACACGATCACTCCCCCTCACACCCATGATCCACCTCCCCCACATCATGATCACCTTCCCCCCGCCACCGACGATCACCTCCCCACTCCATGATCACCTCCCCCTACACCATGATCACCTCCCCCCACACCACGATCACCTCCCCCTACACCATGATCACCTCCCCCTCCACCATGATCACCTCCCCCTACACCATGATCACCTCCCCCTGCACCATGATCACCTCCCCCTGCACCATGATCACCTCCCCCCTGCACCATGATCACCTCCCCCTGCACCATGATCACCTCCCCCCACACCACCATCAACCTTCACTCCCAGTGATCGAATGATCACGCGTTCTTCATTACATGTCCAAGCTAGTAATGATTGGTGCATTGTCCCAGATCTACTAGCCTATGAATTTTCGACCTGTCCCGCCACAGTCCATGATCACCTCGGCCCACCTCGCATGGACTCGTCAGACGCAATCACCTCACTCCACACCCGAATTGGATTTCACCTGGGCGTGCACCCCCACAACATCGTGTCACATGCACTCTCTACACCGATGATCAACTTCACCCCGGCCCACCATCTGAACACCTGCCCCTCCACCCACACCAGCAATTGTCATCAATTTCCTGCCCATCGCGCACTACCTGATCACCTCCCCCCACACCATGACCACCTCCCCCCCCGCACCACAATCACCTCCCCCCACAACCATTGTGTTTCCACGGCGTCCCCACGCGCACCACGAATTTCAACGCTCCCCCCACACTGATGATCAGCCTCCGCCTTCCGCAGCCAACTGGTCATCACACTCCCACGGCATCAGCATCCGAACAGATCATCCTGCCATGATGTCGCCTGCTCAATTTTGCACCCTGACGATTTTCACCCTGGCCCACAACTTTCCAGCAAATACCGATCTGATCACCTCCCCCCAGACCATGATCACTCTCCTCCCACACCATGATCACCTCCCACCACACCATGATCACCTCCCACCACACCATGATCACCTCCCACCACACCATGATCACCTCCCACCACACCATGATCACCTCCCACCACACCATGATCACCTCCCACCACACCATGATCACCTCCCCCCACACCATGATCACCTCCCCCACACCATGATCACCCCCCCCCACACCACGATCACCCCCCCCCACACCACGATCACCCCCCCCCACACCATGATCACCTCCCCCCACACATGATCACTCTGCCCACACCACGATCACCTCCCCACACCATGATCACCTCCCACCACACCATGATCACCTCCCACCACACCATGATCACCTCCCACCACACCATGATCACCTCCCCCACACCATGATCACCTCCCCCTACACCATGATCACCTCCCCCAGCACCACGATCACCTGCCCCCCACACCACGATCACCCCCCCCCACACCACGATCACCCCCCCCCACACCACGATCACCCCCCCCCACACCACGATCACCCCCCCCCACACCCATGGAACCACCCTCCCCCCCGACTGACCACAAGTCCACTGCCCGCCCGCGGCCACCTGATCACCTCGCGCACCGCGCCGCACCACGATCACCTGCCCCCCACACCACGATCAGCCTCCCCCCACACATGATCACTCTGCCCACACCACGATCACCTCCCCACACCATGATCACCTCCCACCACACCATGATCACCTCCCACCACACCATGATCACCTCCCACCACACCATGATCACCTCCCACCACACCATGATCACCTCCCACCACACCATGATCACCTCCCACCACACCATGATCACCTCCCACCACACCATGATCACCTCCCACCACACCATGATCACCTCCCCCCCCGCACCATGATCACCTCCCCCTGCACCATGATCACCTCCCCCCCGCACCACGATCAACTCCCCCTGACACCATGATCACTTCCCCCTGCACCATGATCACCTCCCCCCCGCACCACGATCAACTCCCCCTGACACCATGATCACTTCCCCCTGCACCATGATCACCTCCCCCCCGCACCACGATCAACTCCCCCTGACACCATGATCACTTCCCCCTGCACCATGATCACCTCCCCCCCGCACCACGATCAACTCCCCCTGACACCATGATCACTTCCCCCTGCACCATGATCACCTCCCCCCCGCACCACGATCAACTCCCCCTGACACCATGATCACTTCCCCCTGCACCATGATCACCTCCCCCCCGCACCACGATAACCTCCCCCCACACCATGATCACCCCCCCCCACACCACGATCACCCCCCCCCACACCACGATCACCCCCCCCCACACCACGATCACCCCCCCCCACACCACGATCACCCCCCCCCACACCACGATCACCCCCCCCCACACCACGATCACCCCCCCCCACACCACGATCACCCCCCCCCACACCACGATCACCCCCCCCCACACCACGATCACCCCCCCCCACACCACGATCACCCCCCCCCACACCACGATCACCCCCCCCCACACCACGATCACCCCCCCCCACACCACGATCACCCCCCCCCACACCACGATCACCCCCCCCCACACCACGATCACCCCCCCCCACACCACGATCACCCCCCCCCACACCACGATCACCCCCCCCCACACCACGATCACCCCCCCCCACACCACGATCACCCCCCCCCACACCACGATCACCCCCCCCCACACCACGATCACCCCCCCCCACACCACGATCACCCCCCCCCACACCACGATCACCCCCCCCCACACCACGATCACCCCCCCCCACACCATGATCACCTCCCCCACACCATGATCACCTCCCCCTACACCATGATCACCTCCCCCCACACCATGATCACCTCCCACCACACCATGATCACCTCCCACCACACCATGATCACCTCCCACCACACCATGATCACCTCCCACCACACCATGATCACCTCCCCACCGCACCACGATCACCTCCCCCCACACCATGATCACCTCGCCCCACACCACGATTCAGCCTCCCCCCACACATCTACCACCATCACCCTCCCCCCACACCGATGAGTCGAGCCTCCCCCGTACACCCCATGATGCACCTCCGCCTCGCACCACGCAATCACCCCTCCCCCCCACACCTATGACAACTTCCCCCACCCATGATTCACCTCCCCCCCGCACCACGATCAACTCCCCCTGACACCATGATCACTTCCCCCTGCACCATGATCACCTCCACCCCCCACCATGATCACACTCATACAGCATCCACTAACAAGTACAGCAGACCCCACACACCGAACTGTCTCTACAACTCAATTAGACTATGCAGTCCACTCACAAATCATACAGAAGACTCACCACAGGCAAACTGCTTACACTCGTACATAAGCATCCACTACGAACCTACAGCAGACCCCCCACCACACAACAACACTGTCTACCCCATACAGCAGCCATTCACAACTACAATCAGACCCCACACGAACTGTTATTACACTCATACAGGCATCCACTCAGCAACTTTACAAGCAGACCCCAACGCACTACACACTGCTATACATCATACAGTCACTCCACTCACAGTTACATGCAAACCCCACACACTCACACACTGTCTACACTCATACAGCATCCACTACAAGACAAGCAGAGCAGCCAGACCCGCACATACACTCACACACTGTCCTAACTCATACAGCATCCACTCACAAGTAAGCCAGTACTCCACACACCACGACTGTCTTACACGTAAACTATACACAGCCCCACACCACACTACACAGCACCAGCATCCACTCACTCATGCTCACAACACTCACAGCACTGTCTACACTCATACAAGCATCCACTCACAAGTACTAGCAGAACCCCAGCACATCACACACTGTCTTACATACTCAACAGCATCCACTCACAAACTACGAGCAGACCGACACACACTCACACGAACTGCTCAATTACACTCATACAGCATCCACTCACAACTACAGCAGACCCCAACACTCACACACTGTCAACTCAATACAGCATCCACTCACAAGTACAGCAGACCACCAGACACTCACACGGACTGTCTACACTCATACCATCCACTCACCACTGAGCAGACACCCACATCACACTCACACGACTCCTATCAACACTCCAAGTACAGCAGATCGACACCTCACAACACTGTTCACAGTAACTCCACACGATTACTACACAGACCGCTACATACAACTGCTATACTCACATCCACTCACAAGTCATAGGCAACCCACACTACACACAGCTCACTCATTTTCCATGAGAAACTCACTTCCAGACTGAATGAGCAGATCCACACATCCTCACACACTGTCTACACTCATACAGCATCCACTAACAAGTACAGCAGACCCCACACTACTACAATGTCCTACTCATACAGCATCCACTCACCACGTAAGCAGACCCCACATACCTCACACACTGCTTATACTCATACAGCATCCACTAGCAAGTACACAGCCACAACATGACTCACTCACAATCACCTCGCAGACACTCACACACTGTCTACACTTATACAGCATCCACTTACAACTACAGCAGACCTCACACACACTCACACACTGTCTGACACTCAAGAGAGCATCCACTCACAACTGACTGCAGCCCCCCCACACACTCGACACATGGTTCTACGCGACTCATACAGCATCCACTAACAAGTACAGCAGACCCCACACACTCACACACTGACTCCACTCAAACAGCATCCACTTCCAGCAAGCGTACAGGCAAGAACCCCAGTCCACACACACCACCCCTGTCTATAGCTTCCAATACAGTCGATTCCCAACTCTAAACAAAGTACAGCCAGACCCCAAGCACTCGAACACTGTCATAAACACTCCATACGACGCCATCCAGCTTACAACTGACAGCAGAACCCCCACCACACACTCACACACTGTGCTACACGTCATACAGCATCGCACTCACATCTACTTGCAGACCCCCACACACATTCACACACTGTCTATACTCATGTGGGGGGAGTTGATCATGGTGTGGGGGAGGTGATCGTGGTGTGGGGGAGGTGATCGTGGTGTGGGGGGGAGGTGATCATGGTGGGATGTAGCTTCTGCTGGTGGAAGCCTGCAGTGGCTGCTCCCTCACATCTTTGAAGATCAGGAAGCAGAGACAGGATGGGAGATGCAAACTTCAAGCCCTGTGTCTCCATGACCCAGTTTCTCAGTGAGACCCTGCTTTCTAAAGGTTCTAAATACTCCAAGATGCCACCACGTGGGGACTAAGTGCTCCTACACTCTAGCCTGTGGTGACTGTCCACATCCAAACCATAAATCACCCAAGGAACCTGCTACTGTAGTTGAAGTAATGACGCCTAGTCCTGCAGGGATGAAGTACTCCTGGGACATGAGGTGGGAGACTCCTGGGACAGCACAGATTTGCAGGAGCACTGATATCACAAGCAATCCTACAAGAAGACCTTCCAAGGCCCAGGGTCAGGACCTAGGCCAAGAGTTTGGGCTTCAGCCTAGCTGGAGCCGGGTACATGCTGGGTGGGAGTAGCCATCTCCCAGAGGCTTCTGGCCTGACACTGGGACTCAGCTGGCCCGACACTGGGACTCAGCTGGAGCCATGGTGTGAGGTGGGGAATGTCAGAGTGGTGGCATACTGGTAACCCCTTTGATAGTCTCCTCTGTGGATGTCAGAAAAATGTTTGGGTTGAAAGAGGACACATCTCCCACCCTGGGGACTTTCACAGAGGAGGGAGGACTTCTCCTGCCCTTCCCACCTGGGGACAGGATGGCCATGCCCATGTGGTATCTGGTGGAGAGGTATGTGGCTGGGAGCCAAGTCCTTCATGGGGCTCTGAAAACATGTTCCACAGGCGAATTTCCCCCTGCTGGGAGTTCAGCCTAAAAATAGAGCCTGGTGTCAGATCCTGTCAGGAGTATCCTGTCACGGCCACTTCTCCAGAAGGCACCTTGCATCTCAGTGAGAGAGATCATTCCTTGAGGAATGTGCCTTGGTTAACTGTCACTGCTGTTTTCTGAAAAAAATGTTTTAAAAATATGGTGTTACATTTAGTTTTTGAAGACATTTCCCGAGTTTTCAAATTGTGTCTTTAGTGTGGGGAAACTGAAAATGTCATCTTGAATTATTCCTATTATGTAGAGCATGCCATCTTAATTAACCAGGTAAATTAAAGGAATGTTCTTCTAAATGAGGCGTTGTTACCATGCTTGTCTCAGTGGATGACAGGCCCCAGGAGGGGCTCAAGGATGGCTTGGGGTCTTCAGATCGACCTGCTGAAAGGTGAGCTCTGACCTCTATCCGTGTCTCCTAAATGCGGAAAGAAGGCTGAGAGTGGAGATGGGTCTATCCGCGCCGCCTGTGCAGCCCTAAGTACTGCCGCTTCATTTCCAAAATGCATGGTGACACTCACCTGTAATTCCAGCATTCTGGAGGCTGACACAGGAAGGTTGCAAGATCAAGGCCAGCCTGGGCTATACAACAAGTTAAGGGGCACCCTGGGCTATATAACCAGACTCTATCCCGTCCCCCCCAAGCAAAACAAAACAAAAGGACTGGGGATGTAGCTCAGTGGTAGAACACTTATGTAACATGCACAAAGCCCTCAGTTCCAGCTCAAGATGTGTGAAAACAGATGCTGAGATAATAAGTGCTGAACTAATGGAGCATCAGGTTAGAAGGTGAGGGTTGAATTATCCTGGAAGAAAAAGATGCTGGCTCCCCACGAAAGAAGATGGCGTACACCCACCTGAGTATCACCACCCTGCAGCAGGTGCAAGATTTCAAGAGACTCTGAGGAGGGGCTTGGAACAACCAAGAGTCCTGGCTCTTCTGAAGGATGTAGAAGGGGTGATGGCCAGTCCACTGCTTTTTGACCCTTCCCCCAAGGTGCAATGACCGCTATTCTCATGACATCTCAGGTGTGGCCCGATAGCTTCCTAGCTTTCCGGAAGTGGAGCAGCTGGTCACCAGCTATCACCAATCACCACCACTGTGCAGGGATGCCCAGTTGTCCTCTACATGGCAGCAGCTCCTACCGAGCCATCCCAGAAGGCAGGCTCCAGTTCAAACTCCACATCCTGCATGGTCTGCATTGGAAGCTGGTCCACATCCTATGTCATCTGTTTCAGAAGCTGGCTGGCCCCCCATGGCCACTGCAGCAGGTTTGCACAGACCAGGGGTCTGCAACAACAGAAACACATGGCTGGAGGACAGATCACGGTGCTGGGGAGGTTGCTGGTCCTTCTGGGGTCTGGAGGAGAACCTGCTGCATGGCTTTCAGGTTCTGACTATCACCGTTCTTTGGCATTTGTTTATTTATTTATTTATTTATTTATTTATTTATTTATTTATTTTTTGGTCTTTTTGAGACAGGGTCCCCCTGTAGCCCCAGCTGTTCTGGAACTCACTATGTAGACCAGGCTGGCTTTGAACTCACAGAGATCTGCTTGCCTCTGCCTCCTGAGTGCTGGGATTAAAGGGATGCACCACCATATCCGGCTCTTGGCTTGTATTCTAATCTCTCTGATCCACCTCCATCTTCAAATGGCCTGTGCACCGACTAACCAAGTGTCAAACCTCCCTTTCTTCTCTCTTTTAAAATTTTATTATTATTATTGTTATTGTGTATGTGTGCGGTGGGAGTGCCACAGAGGAGAACTTTTTGGTTATTCTCACCTTCCTCTGTTGAAGCAGGGTCCCTCTTGTTTCTGCTGGGCTGTGTATTCCAGACCAGCTTGCCTGTGAGCTTCTGGGATTCTCCTGCCTCTGCCTCCTATGTCACCATAGGAATGCTGGACAAGATGCACCACTGCTTCTGGCTCTTCAGGTAAGTTCAGGTGGTTGAACTTCAAGTCCTCAGGCTTACTTAGCGAGCACTTTTGCCAGCCTCAGTTTCCCTCTTTCTCTTAAGAGACCATCATTCACTGAGGTGAAGATCTATCTACCTTAAATCCAGATTGATCTTCTTTCTAGATATTTTTAAATAAATATTTTATTTATTACTTTTTAGTTTATGTGCATTGCCTGCATGTGTGTAAGTGCACCGCATGTGTGCAGTTCCCCCAGAGGCCAGAAAAGGGTGTCGAATCCCTTGGAACTGCAGTTATGGATGGTTGTTAGCTACCTTGTAGACGCTGGGAACCCAATTTGGGTCCTCTACAAGAGCAGTTAGTGTTCTTAACCATCAAACCATCTCTCCACCCCACAACCCCCATGCATCTTTCTTTGGATCACTATTATCACAGACAGGTTGAATGGCATGTGTGGGAAGGGGCTTCACCCAAGGCTGGCACCTAGCCTTGTTTGTCTCTGATGCCCACTGCTGAGTACCTGGCTGGTGGTCCTGTTTGCCTTCGTCCAGGTCCCGCCTTGGATCAGGCCTGGATCTAGCTCCAGGAGGAGGAGGAGGAGGAGGCTCTGGCCTTGAGGTGCTTTCATCCTGGCTGCTTTTCCCACAGTACCCTGCCTAAGGGGCTGTGGTCCAGGCTGTTTGCTGGAGCTCTCTTGGATGAATTCATCCTTTCTTAAGCCAGGAATGGAGACAAACAGGAAACGACCATAGAGAGACTTAAAAATCTCTTTAAAAATGTGACACTAGAAAAAAATATGCAAGTTAAGCTGTAGCCTGAGCTAGGAGAGACCTTCTCCAGGGTCAGCAGAGATGCTCTGGCTGGGCTTTGTGGCTGAGGGAGGAGGCTCCGTGCCCTCTGTGTGTCAGCAGCCACTCTGTTCCCTTCTGCCGGGAGGTGCTTCAGATACAGTTTCCACACAGAGCATGCCTCCAGGGATCGCTGCAGCTAGGCACACAGGGGAGCAAGAAGCTGAGCCAGCCAGCTCGCAGCTCGCCTTCATCAACCAGACACGCAGCATGGCTCAACACAACATCACGTGTGCTTCTTTCCCCTGAATCCCTGTCCAAGTGACTGTGGCCGTGGCGCTGGGCCATCGTCAGTGTTTGGTCTTTTGGAGATCAAGCGCTTGTTAATCATGGGTCTCAGACAGAATGGGCTGAACCTCGCTCTGCCTTCCAGCTCTGGTGAGCTTTTCTGTCTGACATGATGGTTCTGCCTGAACTCCTTCCCTGCAGTGGAGTTCTGAGGAGACAGAAATTTGAACAAAGCAGGAGGCCTGCACCCACCCAGCGTACACGCTTGGCCTGTTCCTCCCCGCTGCACTGGTCCCTTGCCCCAGAGCCTGGACTCCTAAGCAGGAAGTGGAGGGAGAAGCTGATCTGGCTGCTTGTCATCCAGGAGGACCCAGGTATGATGGCAAGAAGGTCAGGGGTCAGCAATCAGGCTGAGGACTTCTGACAGGCATAAGACATTGGCTCAGGTTGGGGATGTAGTCGGAAGTGTGACTGTGTGTGTGTGTGTGTGTGTGTGTGTGTGTGTGTGTGTGTGACCTTGCAGAGAGGAAGATGCAGACGTGAAGGTGGAAATGAGGTGGACAATAGAGAGTGCATGATGGCCAGCTTCCTCCTCATGGAGGGTCTTTGGTCCCCACTGCTGTTGTTTGGATTTGGAATGTTCCAGAAAGGCACATGTGTTAAAGGCCTGTTCATGGCACTGTGGAGTGAGGGAGCCTTGGGGAGGTGGACTAGTGGAGTAACTAGGCCACTGAAGGACACGATTTTAATTTTAAAAATGTATTTATTAGTATTACTGGTGTTTATTATGTGTGCGTGTGTGCATGTGCATGCCACGGTGTGTGTGTAGGTTAGAGAACAACTTTGTGGAGTTGTCTCTCTTTACCTTTGTATGCATTCTGGAGACCAAACTTACTTTGTTAGACTCCCATGGCAAGCACTTTTACCCTTGGCCACCCCGTCATCCAGGGAGCCCTTCTGAAGGGGCGTGTGAGACCCCACTTGTATTTTTTTTCTACTCTGCTTCTTGGCTATGAGGAAACAGGTTGCTTTGATGCACAACTCCACCATGATGTCTACTTTAGGCCCCAAAGCAACAGGGTCCACCCAGGATGGATGAGACCTCCAAAATGGTGAGTCCAAATATCCGACAAGCAGGTTATCTTGGGTTTGTTGATTGACACGTTCACCATTCAGAGTGTCTTCACCATCTCCATGGATACCTCCAAACCAAGCTGAGCTCTGTTTAGTGATAGGAAGCACAGGGTGGAGGTGGAGGCATCTGAAGCCTCTCCCGCCGTGACAGGGCATTGCACTTTCCCTACCTGTTCCCTCTTCTCTGGCTCTGAGGTCTCTACCCTGCAGAGTGGGTAGCACCTAACAAGACCATTGGATCCTAGATGAGTCCTCAGAATGTCATCTAGTTATTTCCCACTGAAAATGCAATAAAGCTAGGGATTGTGGTTCACATTGTAATCTTTGCACATAGAGGATGGGGCAGGTGAATTGCTGTGAGTTTGAGACCAGCCTGGAAGTCCTTGTCTTAGGAACCTTCCCCCCACCCCCACATACACAAAACAATGACAACAGTAAGAATCCAACTGAGTACTATCTAGCAGAATTAGCAGGATGGAATTCTCTCTTACTCTCCATGTCATCCACTCATAGGTCATCCACTGGCTCCCAAGGAACAGACAGCTTCAGGGTGCTTTGCCTGGGCACCATCATTACAGGTGGTGAGTGAATGGGTTTATCCACCACATCACCTAGGCCCAAGGAAATCATCCCCTCCCAGACCATGGGTTCTAAAGACCCCTGAAAATAAAATAGATTGAAGACATCATGAATAATGCAAGCAGAAGCCTAGGAAAAAGAAAACCACTGAAGTTTTCCTGTTCTGCCACATGAAACAGTAAAACAGTCAATAAAACAGACGGCGGCAGAGCTGTGCTTGACAAGATGTTGTGAAAAAGCATTCAAAATTACAAGATGGTATGGAACATGGAATTATAACCTATATAATTTTTTATGAAAATGTAATTGTTAGAGGGATAGCCTAGGCAGCATAGCATGCTCCCACGCTAAGTGGTGACTCCTAGATGGAAAATAAACTAGAACATTTATAATAGTTTACTTATAATAAAAGTCATGTGGCTGCTGAGTATGGTAGCTCACGCCTTTAATCCCAGCACTCGGGAGCAAGAGGCAGGCGGAGCTCTGTAAGTTCAAGGCCAGCCTGGTTTACATAGCAAGTTCCAGGACAGCTAGGGCTATAGGGAGACCCTGTCTCAAAAAGACCAAAAAACAAAACAAAAGTCATATGGCTATAGTTTCTTTCTTGAGATGAAACACAAATATTTCAAACAGTTGCTCTGTTTAAAAAAAAAGAAACACAAATATTAATGTTTTTAGACCACAGTAGGAAGCAGAACCTTGATAAGGGGCTACGTGGAGCAGTTTCCTCAGCCCAGGGCATCCTCTCTCTTCCTTCTTTAGCCTGAGGTGAACTCTTACCTGTTTTCTGTTGTAGTAGGTGAATTTCTTCCTCAGGCAGGAAGATGACTGCAAATCTGAGGCCAGCCTGGACTAGATAGCAAGTTCTAGGTCCTGCAAGGCACAGTGAGACCATCTCAAAACAGCCATCCAAACCAACCAACCAATAGCTTCCCAGCCCTCTCTTACTGGGAAGTAGTCTTCCATCATTGTTCATCCATTCTATCCATGGAAACACAGACTCATGTTCCGATTCAGCTCTTATGATTAAAGCATTTGAATTTAGCTATTATGATTAAAGTGGTATGAAACTGTATAAGTGTTTCATCATGAAAGTGGACTTTCCTTTCTCTCCTGGGAGGGGGAGAGCTGGGCCTGTGCATGGTCAATTCTGTCTGACACTGAAAGCCCGTTTTCCAAAGTGGCTGCATCAACTTGACAGGAATCCTGGTTTGCTCACACCCTTGCCATCCATGGATGGAACTGCCAGGCTCCTGGGTTTCGGCCCCACCTTGGGTGTGTCACAGGGCCTCAGTGTAGTTTGATTTGCATTTTCTTGTTTTATTCTTATTAGTACTTAGCGTACAGCAGAGTAGTGGGTTTCCTTATGGCATTTCCATACATGCTTTGTAGTTTGTTCCTATTCCCCTGCCCCATGGGGCAGACTAAGCCCCCTTCCTGCTGGCTTCCTGCTTCCTCTAAAATACTCCTTCTTCATCTTCTATGTATGTCCTGTCACCGTCTCTTGCCCCCTCTTCCCCCATGTAGACCTCTTTTCATCTCATCTCATAGTCTCCTTTCTAAGTTCATCACACACACACACACACACACCACACAGGCATCCTCATACACACTAGTTCTTACTCCACCGCTGAACTGCATCTCCAGCCCTATGGTACCTGTGTTTTGGAGTGCAAGTTATTTTCTCAACATGACTGTGCTGACTGCTGCTGAGTCTTTCCCCAGGTGCTTCTCGAACATCCGCACATGCCTCTTGGGAAAGAGTGTGTTCAAATCTTTTGTTTATCTATTTTCCTTACTTTTAAATTGTAAAAGTTATTTATATATTCTGGGTTCAAGTTTGTCAGATCTTTGGTGAATGGTTTCTTCTGATCTGTGACTCTTCATTCATTTACTTAACGGTGATTTTCTAAATCCATGAAACCCAGTTTTCATTTTCCCCATGGGTTCATGTTTGTTTTTTTTTTAAATTCCCACCTAATATGTTTACCTTTCCCAAGCTCTTAAAGATTTCTTTTAGGCTTTCTCTTAAACTGTGTATCATTCTAGGTTTGCATTTAGGATTATGCTCTTTTTATTTCTTTCATTTTGGGCAGCTTATGGTTTATAAAACATGAGGATCTCCTGAGGAAAGTCATGTAAGTTCTGAGGATGTTTACACACTGACATTAATGCTTTAGCAAAGTGGAAAGTCATGAGCTTCCTGGTCTCATGATAATCACAGGACTTCTAAATATAAATACAGACACATATGAGTGTAAGCTCCACTGAGAAGAAATAGATAGTAACATGTTCCAGGCATTGTTGGCAAATTTAAAATTATTCAATGCTCTGTTTTTAAAATGTATTCTTTTTTTTTTTTCCGGTCTTTTTGAGACAGGGTCTCCCTGTATCCCCAGCTGTCCTGGAACTCACTATGTAGACCAGGCTGGCCTTGAACTCACAGAGATCCACCCATCTCTGCCTCCCAAGTGCTAGGATTAAAGGTGTGTGCCACCACGCCCGGCTAAAATGTATTCTTAAGAGGCTCACTGTCCTGTTGGGAGTGCTCCTTGGGTTCTGTGCACCAATTTACAGCAGTGAAGACTAAAGCTTAGATTCACCTTTAAAAAAAAAAAACAGAAACGGAAATTTATTTGGGCAAAGAAGCCAAGGACCATTGGCAATAAACTTAACACCTCAAGTACAGCATTTGAGGCTTAAGCCAGGAGGACCATCAATTCTAGGTGGATGAATGGAGCTATAAATGTAGATGATCAAGGCAGCCCTAATGAACTCGATATTGACTATCTCAGGATGACACAACTCTTCACAGTTGGAGGAAAGCCAACGGATGTTAACTTTTTAAAGCATCTTAAAATGAGTTTGGTCTACTGTATGTTAACTGTTTGAGAAATCTTTTCACATACCAAACTTTTAAAATTGTAATAAGGGCACTATTTTTAGAAATAAAGTTTTGAATATATTTAAAAATAAAAAATGTATTTTTTATTTTTATGAGTATATTTTCATTTTGTCTTCATTTCTGAACATGCATATAATGCACTTTCAACAGTAAACCCCTTCATTATTGCTCCTGTGTCTTTCTGACAGGCTGGTATTGTCAAAACCCCACTTCTTGCCATAATTGGCCACAATGATTACCATGGCTCTTTCCTTACCATTTTTTTTTTTCTTCTAGGAAAAGGCTTTTCTTTTTGTTTAAATGAAGATTCTATAATTGTAGATGCAGGTTTTTCTTCATGTAATTGCAGATTTACATGCAGTTACAAGAAATAAGGGAGATTTCAAGTATCCTTTGTCCAGATAACGTCTTATAAAACCATGGCACAGTATCAACACCAGGACATTAGCACAGCCAGGATCCAGAATGCTGCTGCCACCCACAAGGACAACCACGCAGCCCTCCTAGGTGAGATCCAGAATACTGTTGTCAGCCATAGGTGCCCACGGGCTGCTTCCAGTCCACACTTCTCTCCCTCTGCACTCACTCCTTTCCCTGCTGATTTAATTTTATTATGTGAAGAATGATACGTGGACATGGATGGAATCACACAGTACATAGTTCAGAATTAGCTTTTTTTTTTTTGTCTTTTTGAGACAGGGTCTCCCTGTAGCCCCAGCTGTCCTGGAACTCACTCCGAAGACCAGGCTGGCCTCGAACTCACAAAGATCTGCCTGCCTCTGCCTCCCAAGTGCTAGGATTAAAGGCATGCACCATAATGCCTGACTACTTTGTTTACTGGGACAGGGTCTTATGTAGCCCAGGCTGGCCTCGAACTCACAAAGATCCACCTGCCTCTGCCTCCCAAGTGCTAGGATTAAAGGTGTGCGCCTTTAAATTGGAATTAGCTTTTTGCAGTCAGCATAATTCTCCTGACCTGCGTCAAGGACATCATTGGTGATGGCAGTTTGATTGTTTTTGCTGCTTACTGCCTTTGCTTTGTGTGGATGTACCATGATTCAATTAAACATTTGGACCATAAAGGACATTTGTGTTGCTTTTGTCTGAATGCAAGTCTGCATTTCTCCGAAACAATGGCCAGGAGTTCAATTGCTGGGATGTATATTCTATTTTATAGATGTTTAGTTTGTGTGGAAATTGCCCAACTACTAACCAGAGTAGCTGTGCCATGTTCTCAGCCTCCTATAAAGCATTTGAGATTCCACTAATTTTAATTTGAGCCATGCCATCTGTGGACAGTGTAACTGTGGTTTCAATGTGTGTTCTCCTGGTGGCTAGTGGTGTTGAGCATCTGTCATGTATTCATTTGCATGTCTTTTCCTCTCTGGTTTTGGACATTTGTCATGTGTATATTTGCTGTCCATGGTGTCTTCCCTGGTAGAATCTTCCCGTCCTCTGCTTTTTTCCTAACTGCAGTTCTTTATGTATCTAGGAATTAGTCCTTGGTTAGGTGTTTGGGCTGCACACACATTCTCCCAGCCTGTAGCTTTTCTTTTGGTGCTGTGAACAAGGTCTTTGTAAGAGTAGCAATCTGAATTTTGATCACAGCCAGTCCATACATTTTTCCCATTATGAATGATGCTTCTAGGTCAGTCTAAACTGTGTCTAGCTCTAGATCTTAGGGTTCTCCCACATGATTTATTCTTCTAGGCTTTCTAGTTGGCTCTTTACATTTAAGTCTATGGACTTTGTTTTCCTTAGAGACAGGGTCTTATTACATAGCCCTGGCTAGCCTTGAATTTGATAAGTAGACCAGGCTGGCCTTGAACTCACAGAGATCTGCCTGCCTCTGCCTCTCAAGTGCTGGGATTAAAGGCATGCACCATAATGCCTGACTACTTTGTTTACTGGGACAGGGTCTTATGTAGCCCAGGCTGGCCTTGAACTGGCTATACAGCTGAAGGTCACCTTGAACTCCTGATCCTCCCGTCTCTACCTCCTAAGTGCTTGGACTAGAGGTTTGTTGTGTCACCCTGCCTGGCTTCATTTGCAAAATATATAATATAATATAATATAATATAATATAATATAATATAATATAATATAATATAATATAATATAATATAAATATTATTATTTTTTGAGTCAGGGTCTCTCTGTAGCCCCAGCAGTCCTGGAACTAACTATATAGACCAGGCTGGCCTTGAACTCACAAAGATTTGCCTACCTCTGCCTCCCAAGTGCTGGGATTAAAGGCATGTGCCACCACGCCTGGTTTGCAATATATTTTTATGTAAAATGTAAGGTTTGGGTCAATGCCTCTGACCTCTGAGTGTGCACATGTGTGCACGCATAGGTGCCTGTGGATGCCCTATTGCTGCAGCATTCCTTGTTGAAAGGCTGCTATCTTTCCCTCTCTGAATGGCCTGTACACATTTCTCACCAGTCATTTGGGCCTATTTTCTGGGTCCTCCTCTGGTCTCTTATTCTGCTCTAAGGTCTATATATCCAACCTTCTTCAAATAACAAAAAGTCTTAATTGCTGTGATTAAATTAGTCTTAAAAATCAAGTAGACTCAAAAAGACAAAAAAAAAATCAAATAGACTAACTCATTTGATTTCCTATTTCCTTTTGACAATTAAGAAATCTATTCTAGTTCCATTGCATTTCCATATAAAAATTTAGTTAAATATACTTTTAGAGTTATTAAAATATCTTGATGCTGTTTTGTATACAAATCATACAAAAAAATCACAGAAATTAACTTGAGAACTGACTTTTATTTAGTTAATTAATTTTGTATGCATGATGCCAGGCGTGGTGGTGCACGCCTGTAATTCCAGCACTTGGGAGGCAGAGGCAGGCGGATCTCTGTGAGTTCAAGGCCAGCCTGGTCTTCATAGCAAGGTCCAGGCCAGCTGAGACTAAAGGGAAACCCTGTCTCAAAAAGACCAAAAAAAAAAAAAGTATTTATTGTATGCATGAGTGTTTTGCCTGCATGTATGTAAATGTACCACATGGGTTCAATGCCTGTGGAGGCCAGAAGAGGGCGTGGGATCCCCTGGAGCTGGTGTTAGGGATGGTTGTTAGCTGCCATGTGTGTGCTGGGAATTGAACCCGGGTCCTCTGCATGAATATCCAGCATTCTTAACCACTGACCTGTCTTTTTAGCCCTCTGACTTTTTGTTGTCTTTAATCCATAAATATGGTATAATATTTAGTTATGTCTTTGAATCATTTGCTTAATGTTTCCAAGAATGTTTACAGAATTCATCCTTACAGCATGAATTCTGTACATGTCTTATTAACTTTATACACAGTCGTTTCATTGTTTGAGTGGTTGTAAGTGATACTGTATTGCTAGGAGATAGAAGTGAATTGAATTTTGGATGTTTCTCCTTTACAGTGCAAACCTGCTGAGCTTCTTCATTCTAAATGCTTTTGAAGATGGCTCTGAATTTTCTCTGTAGGCAATGATGCAATCTGCAAATAGCAATAGATTAATTTGTTTAATTTCTATGCTTTAAAAAACTTTCATTTTATTTATTATGTTTATTTTATGTGTATGAGCACATTGTCTATATGTATGTAAGTGTACCTGTTTTCATGCAATGTGCATGGAAGACAGAAGAGGCTGGAGTTATAGATGGTGGTTAGCCATGATGTGGGTGCTGGGAATCCAACCTGGGTCCTCTGCAAGAGCAACCAGTGCTCGTGACTTTAAGCCATCTTTCCAGCCCATGGTTTTAAAATTTAGATAGTGTTTTTATTGGTTCTTTGAGAATTTCATAGACTGTATTTTGATCCTATTCAGACCCCCTTCCCACCCCCTCTCAGACTCCTCCTGACCTCAGTACCCATCCCACTAATATCCTTTATTTTTTAAAGATCTATTAAGGGGCCTGGGGATAAAGCTCAGTGGTCAACTGTTTGCCCAGTATGCATGAGGCTCTAAGTTCAGGCCCTAGTAATACACACACACACACACACACACACACACACACACACACACCCCACACACACACTGAGAGAAAGAGAGAGAGAGGATTTTTTTTATTTTATTTATTTTTATATGTGTATGAATGTATTGTCTGCCTGTAGGTTTGTGCACCTGTGTCGTGCAATGCCACGGAGGTCAGAAGAGGGTCTTGGATTCCCCTGGAACTGGAGTTCTCCTGGAATTGGAGTTACAGACGGTTCTTAGCTGCCATGTGGGTGCTTGGGATTGAACCCGGGTCCTCTGCAAGTGCAGTCGGGCTTTTAACCGCTAGGCTATCTCTCCAGCCCAGGACTTGTTATTTTTAAAAATGTATTTTATTCCAGCGATTGTATTTAAATTATAAAATTACGTTGATTGATTGATTGATTGGGTGGCAGGGTGTGTGCATGCCATGGTGTACATGATGCACATATGGAAGTCAGAGGACAACTGTAGGAGTGAGCTGTTCTTCTGCCATGTGGATCTTGGGGACTGAACTTAGATTGCCAGGCTTGGCCGCAAGTGCCTTTACCCACCGAGCCATCTTGTTGGCCTGCTGCTCTATATTTAGCCAGAGGACCCAGGTTAGATCCCCAGCACCCACATGGTGGCTGACAACCATCTGTAACTCCAGTTCCAGGGATTCTGACACCCTCTTCTGACCCCCACAGGCACTCCATGACATGGGAGCTCTGATATACATGCAGGTAACATATTCACACACATAAAATAAAAATAATAAAATATTTAAAATTTTTATTTTGTTTATTTTTGTGCCTTTTGTTTTTCCCTTTGTTTTGTTCATATGTTCATCCATATCTTTGCTATTTACAGCAAATTTCATAGGGTTGGCAACTAATCTCCTTTTCCTGCCATTTCTTGGTTGTTTCTGGAGGCTAGCACTCCCCTGGCAAGGGCCCATAGCCTCCATTCTTTTACAGGCCCAGTTACCCCTTGATTGAACACTTGGGACTTTGAATATCTTGTTGAAGGGCGGGTTGCGCTGCTTACCAGAGGTAACTGAACTATTTTCTGGCAGTTGGATGAGTTTCTTGTCTGTGTTTGTTCAGGTTCGTTCATGAACTTTGCTAGGCCGGGCTTAGAACAGCCTGAACCCCAGCCTAGAAGCTGAGCCTCACACTCTGGGGGTCTGCTGAGAGCACTGCAGGTTAATGTCTTCCTCTGGGTGTCTTTGGGACTTGGGAGGCTCCCAGTTCTGTGCAGACTCGGAACTGTTCATCTTACTTTTTGCCCATTTTTCTTTTTCTGCCTCGTGAAGTTTTGTTCTTATTATGTGAAACTCTGTATTTGGTAACAGACACCAGAAGGCCCTCCTTTTTGTTCAATCATTGAGAACTGTTGTTTTGGATATTCCACCTGGCTTTCTAGTGCATGATGGGAAGGCCATTTTTGCATGAGTTTCCCCATCATTCTAGAAGTGAAACTGTCTCCAATACTCCTGATCTTTACCTAACTGAATTTTATGCTTCATATATCAACCAATGATGGAATAAAACACAAGATTCACAAGGCACTTAAGGAGTAAGCTTTGAGACTAGAAGAAAAATCCCACAAAATTAGGGATGTTTGAAATCATGTCGTGAAGTTCGTGATTCTGCCAACCTGACCGATATACAATGGCTGCCTAGTCTTGTGTTTTCATAATGAAGTCAGTGACTCACAATGCTGCCTGGAGGGTTTGCTCTTCCACTGAGGAAAAAACGGCAGGAACAGTCCTCATTAAAGAAGATGGCAATGAACCCGAAAGCATCCTGCTTCAGTGAATGCTGCCGGAAGGTGCTAGAAAGCACAGATGGAGATCGATCGGAGAAGAGCTTGCAGGTGCGGGAAAACAGTGTCGGATTCTGAAAGTCCTTGGCCTGTGGTATTTACGACAATCTAATTGAGAACTACATGAAGAATCCACTCTCTTGAGAGAACCAAAGAAAGCTGCTTTGGGGAATGGTGCCAATCTGTTGCTTATCTTGTTGTCGTAGCCAAAACCCTGAGCAAAGTTGCTTCAGGAAGGGTTTATTTTGGATCCAAGATGAGGGTCTAGTGCACATGGTGGGGAAGGTTTGGTGGCAGAACAGGGGACAGCAGGGCCCGTCGCACATGCAGTCAGGGAGCAATCAGACAGGAATCTTTGCGCTTAGCCCTTTACCTCTTTTTCTTCAGCCTGAGGCCTGAGCCCATGGAGTGGAGCCACTCACTCAGGAAGGATCGTCCCACCTCAATGACCTAATCTAGAAACTCTTACAGACATGCTCAGGGGTTCATTTTCATGGTAATTCTAAATCCTACCAAGTTATGATTCAGATTAACCATCACACATCTAGTATGAAGCCTTTCAAGGAAAACAATCCTTTAGGAAGATCTCTCTGAGCAGAGCCCTGGACGGCATTTAAGCTCCAGTCGGGAGCAGCCAAAGGAAGGGAGCAAAGCTCCTTGGGAGACAGCAGGGTGTGTGCCGCCCACCACCTGCAGCCAAGCAGCCAGCGCTGCTGGACATTTAGGCTACAAGTGCACAACTTGCTCCAGAAACTCAATTATATGATTGATTTTATAAAAGCAAGAACTTTGGAATAAAGTGAAAACTTTATACATCTTGCAGTGGGATGAAATATCATTATGAAAATATTTTGCAGGTAAAAGATTTATCCAACTTAGACATAATTTTTCTTTTATAAAATAATGTGTTTTTAAATTTCTGCTCTTTTCTATGATGACAAGAGAGTCTTGGAGTATACTACCTGGGATATATTTCTGCAAAAATCAATACATTTAATCCAAACCTTCAAAGTTAAGGTGATATTTAGCCAACATGTGAGAAATATTTTTAGGAAAGGAATTGAGCTATGGAGAAAGCATTAAAAATCCCAGAGCCGATGTTTGGAAATGCTATTTGATTTTGTTGCTCTCACTCGTATCCGCCACTCTCTTATCTATGGCTATATGGAGGCTGAATTTTCTAGCATAATTCACTTCTCTAAATGAAGACTTTGAACACATTTGTGGGAATAGAAAATGACATACTTAGGATTTAGCTGATGAGGAAAACTGGTTAAAGCCAGACAAACTTCATCCAGTCTTTATGCTGGAGGCTGCTCTGTTTGGAGTGCACTCACAGATCTGCTTTCCTATACTGCATACAACAACCTGCACAGGGTGGCACTGCCCACAGTGGGCTGGGCCCTCCCACATAAATCACCAATCAAGACAATACTCCACAGAGGTGGCTACAGCCAGTCCAATGGAACCAATTCCCCAACTGAGGCTGCCTCAACCCAGGTGTGTCAAGTGGACACTAAAGCTATCCAGCGCAGCTTTGTTTTGTGATTGGCTTTTCACTTGAAGATGGGTTTATAATTAAGACATTTGGCTGGGGGGTGGGTGGGAAGATGGGGAGATGGCTGATGGCTCCCTGAACTGCTAACACGAGGATCTGAGTTCCAGTCTCCAGAACCCACATGAAGCTGGGTATGGTAGCTTGTGCCTGGAATTCCAGCCTCCTGTGGTAAGCTGGGAAACAGAGATAGACTCACCAGAGTTCAGTAGCCTGGTGTATGATCAGCAGGCAACAAGACACCCTGCCTTAAAGGGTGTAAGGTGAAGACGTCGTGTGTGTCCACACATGGTATACACCTCCCCACACACACACACACACACTTATGTATAATATATATATATATTTATAATATACTATATATTATATGTGATAGGATATATATATGATAGGATATATGATAGGATATAAATATATATATATATATATATCTATATATATATGTATATGAGATAGGATTTGTGAATACCAGAGGAGCCATAAGCTTCTTGGGTAATAAAACCCCAAGCAAATGGTGTGAGATTAACAATCTGGTTTCACTAAAGGACTTAGCAGCTGGTCACCCACAGATAGATGGTAGTGGTATGACATTCCTAACTGGCCTGTCTTCAGGAAGATACTACCTTGCTGGGCTGAGGAAATCATCTTTTTTTTTAATTTTATTTATTTTTGATGTGTATGAATGTATTGTCTGCCTGTAGGTTTGTGCACCTGTGTCATACAATGCCGCGGAGGTCAGAAGAGGGTCTCAGATTCCCCTGGAACTGGAGTTCTCCTGGAATTGGAGTTACAGATGGTTCTCAGCTGCCATGTGGGTGCTGGGGATCAAACCCGGGTCCTCTGCAAGAGCAGTCGGTGCTCTTAACCGCTACGAGGAAATCATCTTAATAAAAGACTCTGCCTATGCAAATATACTGGGCCTAGGCATCAAACACATGCCCACTGGGCCCAAAGTAAACTATAAAGGTCCTAACTACCCCTACTAAGTTGTCAGAGGTCTGTGCTTCTCCTGAAGAGACTGGATTTCTGTCACTCTCATTGCCTGGGTGTTTTTATTTTATGCCCAAGACAACAGGAGGAGACATAGGACACAGTGACCTAGGCTTCTGTAATCACGGTCAAAACCGTGAGCTTTAACCACTGGCCTACTGATGTTCTACCTTGTTCTGAAGTCTGTAGATTTCAAAATTTCTACAAAAATTCTATGATTGACAGATACATAGAAACTCTGTGAACAGGTTTTTTAATACCAATGGGAATTGTATCGTGTGGTCTTAGCTCCAAGTATGGGGAGAAAGCACTTTATTTATGACCAGTGCAGATTTTGGTTGATCAAAGGCCCCCAGCATGTATTTGTTTTAATTAGTATTAATGAAGGTTGGTAGCCAGCCTGTGACTTGGAGCACTGTGGAAGCTGTGTTATTTACACTAATAGAGGGTTTAACAATCTGTGAAGTCAGTGGCATGGATCATAACTGATGGGAAAACAGCAAATGTGGCGAAAGGGAGGTGGTGGGCTCTGGACCCTCCTCTTCTTCACTTCCTGCTTCTCCGGCAGGTCGTCTTCCTCCTCCCTCAGAGGACCTTGGTACTGAATCTGGCATGTTGGAGTTTCCTGTGAGGCTCCTTCACTGCGTGGCTCAGTGATGCTGGAGCTGCTGGGTTGAGTGTGTGGTCCCTGCTCTCCTTTCCCGGCAGGCTGCAGGTGCATTGTGGCTCTCTCAGGAAGCTCCTAACAGACACCCCTCTCCCCACAGGGGTAAAGTCCATAATTAAAATCCTGAGCTTCCTAGCCCTTAGGCTAACCCTGAGTTTTCTGAGGCAAGGCCTCCTCTGGTAGACCTAATTACATTTAATTAACAAATTCCAGGAATAGCAAAGTCCTGGAGAATCTGGGCCTGAGGGAAGGTAGGGGAGCATCTCAGAGACTTACCTTTCCACCGCGATGGATAAGTTATTAATGCCTTTTATCACATTAACATCACCATCCTGGCTTCTCAGCTCTGTTCTTTGATCATTGAAATGAAGCTTTGATCCTGTTTTCCACTTATCACTGAAGAAGTTCTATAACCTTTTTTTTTTTTTTTTCAGACAGGGTCTCCCTGTAGCTCTGGCTGTCCTGGAACTCACTCTGTAAACCGGGGATCGAACCAGGGTCCTCTGTAAGAGCGGTCGGCACTCTTAACCGCTAGGCCATCTCTCCAGCCCAGAAGTTCTATAGCCCAGAAGTTCTATAACCGGGGCTGGAGAGATAGCCTAGCGGTTAAGAGCACCGACGCTCTTGCAGAGGACCTGGGTTCGATCCCCAGCACCGACATGGCGGCTGAGAACCGTCTGTAACTCCAATTCCAGGAGAATTCCAGTTCCAGGGGAATCCGAGACCCTCTTCTGACCTCCGCGGCATTGCACGACACGGGTGCAAGACCTGCATGCAGACAATACATTCATACACATACAAAAAAAAAATAAATAAATAAAAAAAAGTTCTATAACCTTTAATGCTGGAAGGTAGATTCCTTCAAAGGGTCCTGTTTTGTGGAAGGTTCCAAAAAATGTGCTTGACACCAGAACACTCACCTGGATTGCTTGACTGTGTCTGTGAGGAGAGATTGGTTGGAGCTCGAGGCTGTAGTAGGGAAAGAAGGCACTCTCGCACTGCCTTAGCAGTAGACATAACGTCATTTCTTACCTAAAATGGAGGGCTGCCCATGAGCTCCCCCTGACACCATCCACAGGGTTAGCTCAGACCCTGTGTGGAGAGCAAGGTCCTACAAGACTGCTCTTACTTCAGACACTTGAAGCAAACGGCCCCTTTCTGTATATTTTGCGCCAGTTTCAGGGTTCTCAGCCTCCTCCCCCTTTCATGGGTCTTTAGAACGAAGCTTCTTGAACTGGGTTGCAACTCTATAAGAGGTTGTCTAATGACTAAAGGTTGATTCAAAATGAGGTATGCCGTGAATTCAAGCTGTTTCTGGTATCATTTGCCTGTGTTGAACATGCAGTTTTACGGTAGTCTTGATTCTGAACACGGAGCACACACTTTGCACACTGCACTGATCTGCTGTACAATGCGGACAGACATGCCTGAACCCTGCAGCTGAGACCATGGTGGCCTGTTTAGAATCACAGTGATTTTCCTGTATGGGCAGAGTTTTCTGAGCTCATAAAAAATAATGCTTTAATTATAGAAAACAAAGACTTTTATTATTTTTCTATCATTAATCTTCAACATGTATCAGATTAATATATCTTTGTATTGTATTGTTTTAGACAAACAAGCACATTCATCTCCTTAGTATGCAAATTTGCCCTCCTGTTTAATAAATAGTGAAATTATATGTATGCCAAAGGAGAGTTTCAGCATCAATTTCTTTATGATTAATTATCAGCAAATGTTTGATTTGCGTACCTATTTTATATATTTATAAACCTGGGAGTCTTATAGAAATTTCTTGGGCATAAATGGAAAAAGTTTAAGGCACATTTCCCTACAGGGACTCAGCAAAGCCCTTGACTTGGGATGACCTCTTTATGAGGTGAATGAAAAGGCATGTAGGGTGAGATCTGGAAGGCCCCGTGGAATTGGGGTGCATCATTCCCTAGTCACTCATGTGTTCACAAAGCAGGGAACTCCTCTAGTCTCCCTGTCCTCTGTCCTGGTGTTCCAAGACACTACGTGGGTGGACAAGTCATGACCTGCAACTTTATCTCACAATGCACCTACATTAGATAAAGTGTGCTCAGTACTGCCTGCCCACTGGGGTGTAAAATCAAATCACCCTAGCCTTACCCCAAACCACACTTTAAACAGAGTCTGGACAGGTCAGTGTGGGAAGTGTCCCATAGTCTGTAGTCCACCTCCTCATCTGCAGCTTGCTGGGGCTTGTCCTCATCCTGGCCTTGCTGAAGGTGGGATAGGGTCATTCAGAACCGGTGCTTTCAGGATGTGTTTGGAAGGAGCTCTGGGCCCTTGGATTTCCTGTTTCACTGTGAACTTTCTTCAGGAACCTTCTTCTGAACTCTGCCCCATCAAGTAACTTCTTCCCTAGCTCCCTGGCCACGGGCTGGGGGAACTGAGGCGTGAATCTAAAGTTATGGTTTTCCGGAGGTTTATAGGACAGGTGGTGCTGTGGCCCTGGGGAGAGGTGTTCCTGTGCTGGCCAACTCTTAGCCTGCCCTGTGTACTGTCAGGGATGGTTAAGGAGGGCGGCAGGGGAGAGCGGCCTTGAGTGTGCATAGTGGCTCACTTCAAGGCTTCAAGGGACTGATGAGAAGCCTCTATTTCTCTCTTCCTCCCCCATCTCCATCCCTCCCTCTCTCCTCTCTCTTCAAAGCCTTCTTGGAACTTCAAAGCCTTTTACCTGTGTGAGTTCTCACTCTTTGAAAACTCCAGAACAGAGTTCCAGGCTCTGCAGGGGAAATTGTCCTCCTGGGACTCAGTGAAGTCTGGAGAACTTTCAAGCTGCTGTGGGCTGTGCCAAGCAGCTGCACGTTCTGTGTGACCTCCGGGAAGGCAGGTGGTCTCCTGCTCCCTCCTACCCTCTGCTCTGACATTCAGTGTCCTTTCTCAGGAAGGGGGAGTTTGTCAGGTGCCCCCAGCAGAGTATGTGTAGTGTCTTTAAGACAGTTCCTTTCTGTACAGGGGCCTCCCCCAGCAGGGTGAACTATGGGAAGCAACACAGAAAGTAGATTGGGAGTGTTGGCTAATAGTTCTGCTTCCCTTTAGGAGGGGAATTGCTGCCACTCAAGCACAGGCTCCATTCAGTTGGCAGTGAGTTAGGTTGGTAGGGCTGTTTCTCCTGCACAGCAGGCATCTGACTGCAGGGGCTCCGGATGGGGCTGTCCCTGCTCCTGGGCCTTCAGACTGAGCTGAGCAGCACGAGGTCCCCTAATTCCTGTCCCCATGCTCTGTTTTCCAGTCTTACCTTCCCTTTGCTGCTCTTGGTTTTAGGTCACACAAAGGAACTCTGGCTCCTTGTCCTGTGTCCACTCTGGGGTCTGTGGTTCCCTCTGTCTAGGGTCCGGTGATGTCATAAGATGATGGCTGTCATGTGCACTGCTGGGTGAATGGATGTGCGGATATAGCAAGCTAGAGACCCAGTCCAGGTTCCGCTCCTGCCCCACCTACTGCCTGCTGCAGGGTGTAGACTCACCAGGTACAGGAGTGGACAGAGCCTGAGACTCTGGGCTCCGCAGCTCTACCACAGCCTGCCACTCTCCCACGGGGTTTCTTTTTGTGGCCATTTTCAGGTCTGGTGGTGTGGGGAGGGGCTGGTTAGACCCTTCTAGCATCTCAGTTGTGCTGGCTTAGGAGGCTGACCTTTCCTCCTTAGGTATAGGACCCTCTTTTTTTGTGGTCTTTTCTAGACAGGGTCTCCCTGTAGCCCCAGCTGGCCTGGAACTCACTGTGTAGACCAGGCTGGCCTTGAACTCACAAAGATCCACCTGCCTCTGCCTCCCAAGTGCTAGGATTAAAGGCGTGCGCCACCACACCCGGCTAGGTATAGGACCCTCTTACAGTGTGGGTGCTTAGCGTAGGCCGTCTTGGCCCTTTATTTATTTACAACCTCATTAGCATGCCATTAACTTAAAATTAATATTAATTATTAGCTTATTAATATTTATTGGTGTTAAACATTTTATTAATTGCTACTGTATTAACAAGATTAGTTGAGACCATTATGCAATTATTTTAAATTACTATATTTAAACAACCCACGGTAATGCTACACAAATCTTACTGACTGCTGGTCTCCTGGCCTGAAGCAAGTCCACTCAGCCCTCTTTGTGCCAGAGCTGAAAATCACCATGATGGTCCTGGAGCCCCAGACCGTCTCCTCTGTGGAGTAGAGATTCCCCTCCTTGTCCTTTGTCCTTGCAGGCCTTTTGGCTGGCTGTCTTTATCTTTCCTGGAAACTAATTTTCTGGTACCAAACTGCTTCTATAATTGGAGAAGTTTGAGCTTGGGATGCATCACCCACAGCCATGCATTAACCTGGAGTGGGGCAGAGGTGGGAGAAGGGAAACTTCCAGTGGGTACTGTGCCCTGAGGGCCTTCAGAGGCCCTGTACTGGTCATGAGATCATGACTCTAGACGGGGTGTTTGGGTGGGAGGGTTGGGGCAGGGAGCTGGTTTCTTTCATATGATCCTGTCACAAAGGCCATGAAGGTGGCTCTGGGCAGAGAGGAATGGCTGCTTGATACTTAGGGCCAGCTCTCCGGTCACACTGACCAGAAGCTGGGACCTGGCTGGTGGGTTGTGCCTGCCTGGTAAGTTGGTGCCTGGCTGGATCACCTACTCCTGGGAGCTGGGGTACAACTTCAGGGGTCACCATGCTGGTGAGACCCTGATGACCCAGGTCCTCAGCGAGTACAACCCCAGGGTGTTCTACAGAGTGTTCCCTCCCACTATGGCCAGCTTCCAGGAAGCTATGGCCCTGGTCTGGGCAGTGGCTGGGCCTGGTGTAGGTCTTCTGAAGAGAACTAGCTGGTCGTTTAGAGCAACTCCATTTCTTTAGAGAAAAACTCCATTTTGTGCTAAGGATTACTTTGAAATAGTGTCATTTTGCAAAAATATGAACTGGCAGGCAGGTGGTTCTCACTCAGATGGACCCTTGAACCAGTCTTCAGCAGTGAGGCTGAAGAGCAGTGGGAATGGGGAGGCAATAAAGATGGGTCAGCAGTGGGGTAGCAGGGACGGAGTCAGCGGTGGGGTAGCAGGGACGGAGTCAGCGGTGGGGTAGCAGGGACGGAGTCAGCGGTGGGGTAGCAGGGACGGAGTCAGCGGTGGGGTAGCAGGGACGGAGTCAGCGGTGGGGTAGCAGGGACGGAGTCAGCAGAGAGGAGAGGATCATCTCTGCTATCCGAGATCATGGAACCATAAAGTTAGCCATCTAAGAGGAAAAAAAGAACCCCAGTAATAATTAACCTAAAGCCCACCAAGATCTAATCTTTGCCTTTAAAAACTCCTGCACAGAATTTCTCAGTGTGGCTCGTCTCCTACCGTCATGTAGAGAGGGCGTACCCCCATGCATTGGTTATCAATTGGAACTTTTTTTTCTATTTAAACTTCATGCAAAGCAGCTGCCTGACTTGTTGGTGTTCTGGTGGGGACCCCTGGGCCCTAACACTTCTACAATAACCTCCCCTAGTTACCTCAGGGTCACTCCCTCTGTCCCTCCCCTCAATCTGCCCCAGGCCCCAGTCCTAACATGGAGCTTGGTATGTGTAGCTCGATCGACATCTCTCCATTTTGGGAAGTATGGGGGTATCCAGGGGGATGACTCAGTCTGTGGCTTGTGGGACAGTCCCACAAGCCACAACCAATGCGTTATTCCCACTTGGTGCATGGTAGGGCAATTGCCTCCATTGGACTAGCCTGTGGGCACGTCTATGGGCCTGTACAGATAGTTGGTGAATTCAGGAGCTAACGACAGAAACAGCTGCTTTTGCTTCTGGTTTTAAAACAGGGACTTCTTGGCTACAATTTAAAAAGTTATGAAATAGTTGCTGCAGGCTAGCTACATATCTCCTGGGAGGTTGCCAGGGCAGGGCCAAGGCGAGCAGTGACTCCAGGAAGCAGGAGGCTGGCCCCTGCCACCTGCTTGTCTCTCATTAAAAGGGGGCTACCTAGTCCTGGATCAATTACCACATGGGATGGGCACGCAGGTTTAGGGGGCTGCTATTCCATTCTACCAAAACGTTGATGCGGGGCTTCCATCTTCCAGGGCTGTGAATCATTTTGAACCCTAGGTGGGGCTTGGGAAGATGATGCAATAAAGTGTGGGGACTAGAGTTTGGATCCCCAACACCCACACGAAGAGCTGGGTGGGCATGGCAGCCTGTCTGTAATCCCAGCACCCAGAAGACAGAGACAGGGATCCCCAGAGCAAGCTGACCAGCTAGGCCAGCTCAGTTGGCAAGCACTGGGTTCACGTGAGAGAGCCTGCATCAGGAAACGAGGTAGTGAGTGATCAAGGGAGACTTGATGTGAACCTCTGGCCCGGATGTGCACGTACACATGTACATGTGCATTGCATACATGTGTGTACCCTCATACATGCAAACACTTACACACATACATGCACTCATACCACACACATACACATGAAAAAGAAAAAAAATGAACTTCAAGTTTTCTGTAATTTGTAATGATAGCTAGCCCCAAGAAGCCAGCACAGATTGCCCCTGCAGGAAAGTTCTGAGAACTCAGCTATGTCTCCCGGGCTCTTCCCTTTAGCTGACACATCTGGGAGCCTCAGCTGGGGAATTGCCTCCATTGGACTAACCTGTGGCCATGTCTATGGGGCATTTTCTTGATTGTTGAGTGATGTGAGAGGGCCCAGTGCACTGTGGGTGGTGTCATTCCTGGGCAGGCAGTCCTGTATTATAGAAGAAATCAGGCTGAGCTTGGGGCAGGGAACAAGCCAGCAAGCAGTAAGGCCTGTGCTTCAGTTCTTGCTCTGAGTTTTTGCCTTGGCTTCCCTTGATGATGGACTGTGCTTGTAAGTCAAATTAACCCTTTCCTCCCCAAGGTGAAATTGGTCAGTGTTTTTGTCACAGCAATTGACAGCAGACTAAGGGAAGGAGGGTACTGTTTGGGCTTTGGATAGCTGGGTTCATGGCCCTCCCAGAGGGAGGTTGGGTGTGAGCAGCTGGGATGACTTGGTGGATCCCAGAGCACAACCCAACCATGTGCTGCTAACCCTACTTTCCAAGTAGGCACCGAGCCTTCGAGGCATGGTTAAGACCAGGAATCTACACTGTATTGATGGGAGTGGGATAGGCCTAAAGGCTAACACTGAGTCAAATCCAGCATTGAGCAGACTGTTGGTGTCTGTCTGTGCCAAATACACTGGGGAAATACACCGGTGCCTGAGAAGGAGGAAGCCAGCCCTCATCTGCTGGTCATCCGCTTCCCCTGAGAAGGGCCGACACCCGAAAAAAGAGTTTGGCCTCAGATCCCTTGTGACTTGCATTTACTCACTCAATAGATGTTCACTGAACACCAATGGTTGAGGGGGCTCTGCTGAAGGGGTTTGGAACACATCTGCCAGGGTCAGATAAGCTGATACCCAGCCTCATAGCACTCATACAATGACCATGGGCGGTGGCAGGTGGAACACACACTCTCTCTCTTTCTGTCTCTCTCTCTCTCTCTCTCTCTCTCTCTCTCTCTCTCTCTCTCATACACACACACACACACACACACACACACACACACACACACCTGAAGCAGGTGGCAGAGCTGCCCTTAGACTCATGGTAATGACCTGGTCTATTGAGTTAATGACACTTGGACAAGGGCATATGGAGGTGACAGAAGTATCTGTGCAGAGAGTCTGGCCAAGCCACAGCCTCTGGGAGAATCAAAGGCCGGGAGGGCTGTGGCAGTTTCAGGGTCATGAGTACCACAGCCTCCAGTCAGGGATGCCAGCTCCCTTCTTTTGGGGAGCCACCAGACTGCTGAGGAGGGAGGTGTGAGGATGCAGGGTTTTAAAGCCCAACCTGGTAGAGGGCAGGTGGTCCAGCAGCTGCAGGGAAGCCCTTTAGGGAGCCAAGGCAATAAGGTAGGGAGATCTGAGAGAGCTCTGGGTGAGGGGTGACGACTGCAGAGGAAGGAGACGGGAATAGGAGCCGTTCCCAGACATGGTAGGAACCCCAGGCCTGATGGGGGAGGTGGGGTCCTGGGATGAGCCCTCAGGGAATCTCACTGGTCCAGTCTGTGTCTCACCTAGGGTGTAGAGTGCACAAGAGACACATTCGTCCTTCTGTGACTTCTCCATTTTGGAGGCACGAACCAGAGCTCCACTTTTGTCAGGTGTGCTGGCAACCTCTGAGCAATGCCTACCTTGTGCAAGTAGCTCTCACCTCCCTTCCTTGGGAGGAAGACCCAGAGTGAGGGTTGCTGCAGCTTCCTCAACGTAAGTGTAGTATTCCAGAGACAAGTAGTTTAGCCTGTGAAAGCAAAGGACGGGGAGAGGTGTGGAGGGGCCTTCTCACAAGGGCAAAGCACTGCAGTTTATCACTATGCTGTGGTCCTGAGGCAGAGGTGGGAGACTCCTCTCGGGTGGAAGGACTCTTCTTCAAGGCTCAGCCTCAGTAGCTTTATTCCATTTGGAGAAAAAAAAAAAACCCACTTCTCCAAGTTCTGGTCTCCATGGTGATCAGAAAGATGGAGACCCTGTGCCTGGCAGGGAGCCCATTATGGAACAGAGATGCAGAAGGAAGAGAAAGTGCTCGGGGCATAGGACTCAGGAGGAAACTTGTAGCACACAGCTTTTTCTGGCTCCTCAGGAGCAGAGACTGTAGTCTGGGCCCTGGATTGTTGCAATGGTGGGTGGAGAGGGTGGCCCTCACAGGGCCCACGCTGTGTCCCTTAGAGTCTCCAGGGCCAGGATGTACTGCCTTCACTAGGCACAGAGCAGGCAAAACTGGCACCTAAGGATGCACAACCCTGAGCTGCCCTGAGTGTAAGGGAGCCTGGCCCACTGCACCTGAACTCACTGCGAAAATTTATGCATTTATGCAAATTGCAGCAACCCAGGTTTCTGGCAGTGGACCTTGCTCCCCCTTCCTGGCAATCCTGCCCCTGTAGACAATGGAAGATTTGCTGACCCTCTTCCCGGGGCTTCTATGTTGGCTTGTTTGTGTGGGCCTCTAGGTTTCTGGGGAGATGGATTTCCCACAAGTCTGATCCCTACTTAGCTTAGAGAGCTGAGAGGAAACTGCTCAAGCACTTGGATCCCTTTCCTTCCACAGTTCTGCTGTTCTCACAGTTCAAGGCTGTACACCCTCTGGGTAGTCCTTCTTGGCACCAGGTCTTGAAAAAAAAAAAAAAAGAGCCCATCAAGTTCTTGTTGAGCTGAGCGTCTCTCCTGTAAGGTGTCTGTACTTGACTACCAGGATCAGCTCTCGCTTGGTCCTTTTACAGAGCAGTCTTTGATAGCACTGTCAGGTGGCTCAGGAATTCTCAGGATGTCCAGGTGATGGACAAGTGCTTCAGAGTCCTGGACTCTGTTTGCATGTAGGGAGCTGTGCCCCAAGGGGCCTGGAGTCCTGACCAGCAGTGCCCTAAGAACTGTCCAGGCTTTGCCAGTTGCTGGCCATGGGCTCAGGCTAGTTTGGGCCAGAGACTCTGGTCAGGTCTTGTTTAGGCAGGAACACATACTTTCCCTGGAAAGGGGGCATGTGAAGGCTTCCATTCATCATCGCTCCTCAGTTTGCACTCTTCCTGCTCTTTGGCTCCTGGTTGATCCACATCGGAATACAGGCCAGGCCACTCCTCTGGAATTTGCTAAAATGTACCCTATAAAATCAGACAGCTTCCCACCCAGTCAGGGTGATGATCCTCCGGGAAGCTGTAGGGACCTCAGGCCTTGTGCTATTCATTAAGGTGTTAATAGAGACAGGAAATAGAAATTTCAAGGATTTGATGAAATTAAGGCTATTCCATTAGTTCACACAGCTCAGAAGGGGGTAGGAATATATCAGCCTCCATGTTTGAAAAATAGGAGGCAGCAAGGCATTGTGGTCGGCACTAAGGGGACTTTGGGTCATAATGTTATTTAAAATCAGCCAGTTTACTGTGATGTTTCCACTGAAACCCGATCCTCCAGGCTAATGAAATCAGGGCTTGAGGCTGACTAATCTCACTGCTCTGATTAGAATATTCAAGCATTCTCGGGGCCAGCTCACCACTGCTACATAGAACTCAGCCAGGATCCTGCTGGGCAGGGCTTCAGAGTCTACCTGGGTAATCAGTATCAGGGTGCTCAGAGCAGTGGGTGAAAGATTGCTGTGTGGACAGGGGCTGAGAGCAGATTTGCTTGGTGGCAGGGCTGCAGGAGACATGCGTGCTTCTCATTCTGAGTCTTCCCAGAAACTGCAAGCCACAGGAGCCACCACAGATGGCGGGCATCCAGCTCATTACCTGGTGTAATTTATCTCAGGTGCTGTAGATACATCCAAAGCATGGATGGGTACATTGGCTTTCGTTGACTTCTGGAGATTTAGGTGGACAGACAGGCTCATCACCGAGGGCTCTAATCTAGAGCTAAGATAATTAGGAAAGAAACAGGAGAGCTAAATTAGGAAATAGCCCAGAGTGGGAACATCCGTTCAATCGACAGATACTGGCATCCAGCTAAATAACAGATTCTCTCAGCAGTAATGACAAGGACTTGGGAACAGCACAGCCAGGGGACCCACACACCACAGAAAACCATGAGCGTGTCTGAGGGAGAAAAGGGAAGCAGAAATTTCTAAAGGAAAAACAACAGGATTACATCAGATAATGTGAGACACATCCCCGAACGCAAGGCTTTTTGAACTGAGGTTCCCAGGAAAAATATCACACCTGTGTTGAACATTCTACAAGGATGACTGATGGATTGTGGGCAGTTGGAATGTCACAGATTGGGAACCCAAATCATCCTGGGTTCTTTATAGCCACCTTAATAGGCATTCACTTCTCACTTGTGTGTAACCTAACATCCTTCTGACTATCACGTGAAATCGTTTTTGGAATGTTCAACCAGACCCCTAGCTTCCTCCAACACAGAGGCTAAGAATGTCCTTAGCATGTCCTCAGCTAGTACCCAAGGCTACAATAGAAGTTTCCCTGCGTTGCTGTAACCCACCCACCTGATGCTTGTACCCATGAACTGAAGTGTCATGATTTACAATTTTCTCTGTTATGTTACTATTATATAAAAGTTCACAAAACTTCCCAGATTGGAACAAGGCAAGTGGGGACAACCTAAATCCGTGTTCCTGGCCATGGTCACTCATATTTGGCTCTAGAATAAATCTTTATTCCCTTCAAGGTAAGAATTATGTAGTTTGCCTTGCTAGATTAAAACCAAAGATGATGCCAGTCTGGGGTTGAGCAGATAGCTTCTGGGAGGTGACTTTACAGCAGTGTTTCTTTTATGCAGTTATGGGGGACTTCATGTGAAGCTCTGGTCTGGCAGAGTCTTTTTAAAAATGTATTATTGGGGCTGAAGAAATGACTAAGCAGTTAAGAGCACTGGCTGCCCTTGCAGAGGACCTGGGTTCGGTTCCCAGGACCCACATGGGGGTTAACAACTGTCCATAATTCCAGTTTCAGAGGATCCAGTCCTCTTCTGACCTCTATGGGCATTGCATGATATGGGTGCACTTAAATACATACAGGCAATACACTCATACACATAAAAGTAATAAATAAAATATTAAAGATTATTTATTGTATGAACACATGATTGAAGTGCCTGTGGAGGTCAGAAGAGGGTAGATCCCATGGAGGTGGAGTTGTAGGTGGTCGTGAGCCACCTTACATGTGTGTTAGAATGAAAGTCAGGTCCTCTGTAAGAGCAGCAAGCACTCTTAACCTCTGAGCCATCTCTCCAGCCTTTGGCATAGTCTTATGTGACACTCATCATGAGACAGTCTTGCACGGCAACTCTTCCTTCATAACCCCCTGGTTTATAATTTTTGTAGGGTTGACACAAGCTGATTCTTCCCATCCTCATGTTGGGAGCAGTGTGTGTTAAGGGTACTTGGCAGACACATGGTACAGAATGCAGCCCTTGAGCAGGGAGTTGTTTGTAAAGCAGCACAGGTTTGAGACAGGAACTGGGCCTACTGGACTCCATCAATGCAACCCTGGGGTTACTCTGTGGAGAAGCCAGGTGCCACAGTGTGTGAGGGCAAGCTTGGGAAAGCTTTTAATTTTTTTTTTTTGTCTTTTTGAGACAGGGTCCCCCTGTAACCCCAGAAATCCTAGAACTCATGTAGACTAGGCTGGCCTTGAACTCACAGAGATCTGCCTGCCTCTGTCTCCTGAGTGCTGGGATTAAAGGCGTGCGCCACCATGCCCAGCTTGGCTGGGGAAAGCTGACACAGCTACACTACAGGCCATCTCCTCTGGGGCTGTGGCAGTGTCTGTGTTAAGTCTTCAGCTTTGGAGTCTGTGGAGGAAACAAAGCTCACAGGTCAGTAGCATGGGCTGGGCTACTTGTCCGGGGAGCTGGCTCCAAACTCATTAATTCCACAAATCCGTGTGCAAGAGAACAGGAGCACACATGTCACACACAGATTTGAGCTCCTGTCTCAAATCTGTGCTGCTTTACAAACGACTCCTTGCTCAAGGGCTGCATTCTGTACCAGGTCTGCCAAGTCCCCTTAACACACACTGCTCCCAACACGAGGATGGGCAGAATCATAGGTGAGCTAATGTTCCTCAAATATTCAGCTCAGGGTCTGGCTCAGATGTGGTGAAGGCAGCTGGAGTGTAAGGACTCCAGGGACTGGCCCTCAACAGCTGGCTGTGCTAGTTTCTATTACACCAAAAACAAACCAGCACCACCCACTCTCTTCTCACCTCCCCACCACCAGGCTGAAGAGCAAGCTCCAAACCACCAACCCTAGGGGCAAATCACAGCCAGAACATAGCTTCTGGTTATCTGCAGCCCCTGGAGAAAAGACATGTGTAGCAACTAGCCCATGAATCATAAAGCACTCAGCACAGAGCACCCAGTGTGGAATACCCAGCATGGAGCACCCAGCATAGAGTGCCCAGCATGGAGCACCCAGCATAGAGTGCCCAGCATGGAGCATCTAGCCCAGAACACCTAACATTGAGTATCTAGCCCAGGCCACCCAGCATTGAGCATCTAGCACAGAGTGTGCACCAGGAAATGAGCAACCCCTCCCCTCCCCCACAGCCATCATTCAGTAGAGGAAGCACCCTGCCAGGGCGCAGCTCCTCAGAGCTCCATTTCCCTCCACCCCACCAGAGAACAGCTCCGTGTTGCCCCAAATTGAGCAGCAAAATCTAGTGTGCACTTGCTAGTGCACACAAAATCTAGTGATGCCAGGCATTTCATGATGCTGGTGGCTTCTACTCAGCCTTCTATGAAAACTCCACTGTTAATAGCACAGGTCAGAATAGTGTGCTGTGTGGTTCCTGTTTCTGACAAGGAGGCCCTCTGAGAGGCTGGGAATGGGGAGGGGGAATCTGCTGACAGGGGGCTTCTGGTGACTGACCTAAGGTGCAGGGCCATCTGCTTGTTTGTGGACCTCAGCCACCTGGTGGATGCTGCAGCCTGACTTTTGGCCAGGAATGTTATTCCAAGTCTTATGGGTGTTCTCTTCCTCTGCTATTGGAGAAACCCACCATTCCCTCTGCACCCAATAATGCAGTGGGCACGTGTGGGTGCTTTGTGTGCTGGATGCTGGCAGGGTGTGAGGTTCCCATGGAGACAAGCTGAGCTTGGTCTGTGGGGTCCTGGAGAAGTAGTTTCTGAAGTCCCCAAAGGGCAGGCTGTCTGCACTAGGGAGGCCCTGGTTTCTCCACAGGAGCCTACGGCCTGCTCCCATGTGGGCAGGAGCCCTGGTGCACCTCTGGCTGGAGGAACATTAGTCCTGGTTCCTTACCTACTAGCACAAGGCCAGACCCTCCACCAGGAGTGACCACAGCCCAAAGACAGTCTCTGGATATATAGGTATTTAAGCAGCACTAATAGTTATGGTAGGTTACTTTGGCATAGACACATATGTTTGGATGATATGTTAAAAATTTTTTTTTTTTTTTAATCATGCAGAATTTACATTTTACCCCCTGATAAATATGGACAGGGTTTACTGTGGCCTTATAACATCTCCTAACCTGTAGCGGATGTAGGCTTGTGGCATTCAGCCATGGGTCATTCCTACAAAGGAGACGGAGAGCCAATAGCCAATTAGATTTGGGATATACAGGCACAATGGCTGCCTACTGCTGCACAGTATTTCCAGGCAAGTGAGGTGTAGCTGGTGCTGATGGTGGAGTCTTTGCTTGACTCAGGGAGACCTGTATTTGCTTTATTGGTTTAGTGGCTTTCGGGTAACACTCTCTCGGTATTCCACAGCATCACATATGTACACTTGGCCATGTGTTTCGGTCTCAATAACATTCCCTCCCATGTTGATGTCAGGTCTTTGGCAGCAGGTCTTATCGCCTCTCTTCCTGCCGGTATCCCAACTTAGGGCAAGGGCCCTTTACTTTTGTGGGGCCTTGGATCCCCTGGCCAACATCCCCCCTGGTTTAGAACAATCCATGTTGATTGTGTGCAGAGCTCCTGCATTAATATTCTTTGCTAAGTGCATAGCCCAAGGACTTTAGTATTATATTTGGTTTGAACAGAGTATAATCCTTTTCACAGTTCTTATGTCTATTAGTCAAAGAAGACATTTTTACCAGTTTTATAAGAGATTACCTCTCTAATAGTGTCTTCCAATTTACATTGGAGAACGGGCGTCATCATCGTCATATTTCTCCTGTTCTTGGGGGGGGAAGGCAAAGAAGAGTCATATCAAAAACCTTTGTTGGCACCTAGAAGTATACAGTTTCTCATTAGAACTCATTATAAATAGTTGTTACATGTAGGATCCACAGAGGGTCTTCATGTTTTATGGGCAATTGAGGCTTTCTTCTTTCAATGTTTCAGATGGGTCAACCTTTTCAGTTGCCACTTTCTTTGGTAATATCCTACCAATGCAAAGCTGTATCTTTTCTTTCTCAGCCTAGTTTTAACTGTTGGTGACATTTTTTGTTGGAACAAACAAATCTTTTCCCGAGTTAGTTTTAAGATTTGAATTGCAAGGTTTTGACTAAAAGGTTTTCATGTCTGTCTGTATCCCCCCCCCTCCCTTTTTTTTTAACCCATGAGTCTCCAGGACAGAAGGACAGGTTTTGTAGATATACATAAACTTATTAGGGTTGGAATCAAGGCCCAGATTTATCAAATTCAACCCATTGTTTTGGTGGACTCATATATGATTAAACTGGGAAGCAACCTTAATTTTGCTATTTAATCATTTTAAAGAGAATGCTACAAGGTTGATACTGTACAACAGAGAAATTTTTAGAGAACATTTGTATGTGCCAGTTCCCAAAGTTATTGCTCTACAGATTTTGTGTATAAAATGTTGAACAACAGCGATCTATATCTTACATTAAATCAGATGCATACGTTTTTATTCAGAGGTTTTTGTAAACCACATGTTGTTTAAATACACATACTTTTACTTTTACTAAGTCCTAAAACCACCATGTATCCTGTAGACAGTGTCTAGGCGCAAACTGGAGTACTGCTGAACTCACATCAATTAAATACGCCTCATGAAATCAATATTCGTGTCCCTCTCCACCACATCCCCCCTTCCCAATTCACACATTTCAGTCCTTTTCTTGATGCCGTCTTTGTTGTTCTTTTACTATGCATCCCTCTCCAGAGAAATATTTATATCTGGGTTGTTGGTACTCCTGAACAAACTGTCAGCCATGAAAGGAAAAACAGCCAGAATTGACCAGATCCAAGTCAACAGCTCCAGAGAGAGAGGGGAGGACAGTGTTTTACTTCTTCCATCCACCTGTGCCCCTTTTTCTGAGCCTAGGGGGAACAATCTGCGGAAGGGGGGCGTGTGTAGAATAGATAAAGGCTGCGATTGGGGTGAACGGGTGTGAATGGTGAAACTACAGCGATGTAGTCTGGACACTCATATGACAACTTGATTGAACAAACAACTGTCACCCCCCACTGAATGGTGGGGACTGTGGGGGTTGGGCCACAACAGTCTGTAGATTGGTTTTCACGAAGGATACTTATACTCATGGATTATCACTTATAGGCAACAAAAGTAAAAATGAAAAAAAAAAAAAACCTTAGATGCAGAGATGCAGGACAGTTATGGCAGAATACATGATCTGGGATGGGGGTTGGGTTGGGTGGGGGGAAAGGGAAAAAGGGAATGAAAATATGTCTGATCTGAATGGAAAAGATGTACGAAATGCACAATACAAACAACTCAATAAAATTAAATTAAAAAAAAAAAAGAAAAAAAAAAAGACAGTCTCTAGAGAGACCCCTGGCAAGGTTAGGTTATTCTATTTGTATCTAATGCATACTACCTTCTCTGCACTGCCCTCTGCACGAGGAGAAAGTGTCTCATTTTCAGCAAATACATAACTGCTTTCATTGCTTGGTTGAAGAAGCTTCTGAACAACAGGACTGACTGCTGAGCCAAGATCCAGGTTTTGATTGAGTTTTAAAGTGTGATGTATCAGGCTGGTGTAAGTTAGCCTTTCTGGATGCTTAACGACCATACTAACGCCCATACCAATTTGGGCCTCTAGGACCAAGGGATTACTTTGTTCCTTCTCCCTCAGGGTCAACTAAGTCTTAGGGGACTATGCTTGGGGGCATCTCTTGAAATGTCCTGCAAAAATTGTGAGTCACCGTCTTCCTGTTCAGGGAGGTCTTGGTGATTCTACTAATGGGACTTCAGCCAGGATCCAGTCTCTATAAAGAGGAAAGTCTGCTCACCGCTTCAAAAAGGGAAGCCTGGTTTAGCAAGGACCTAATTTTGTTCCTTGCGTGGTATGGAAATGGTAAAATGAAAAGCTGGTGAAAGAGCCAGGCCCCCCCCCCAAAAAAAAACAAAAAGGGCCCCAAAGTGAACCCTTTGAGGACCAGATCCTCAACTGACCTTGAGAAAACAAAAACCCTGGTTAATCTGGGCTAACTGTGTGGCCTAAAGCATCCAAAAAGAAAGTAAAACCAGAAATAAATAATCAGTAAGGCCCGAGAAATTGTACTTCAGATTTAAAACTTGAGATCTTAGTAAACAGACAAAAAGAAAAAAGAGCACTGTTGTTTGGCCTGTCTTCAATTCTTACTGGCAAGTACATCTACTCTGTGGCTGCCACTGCTTTTGCCATTCTTCAAAGACATGATACATAGCTTTTTAAAAAATTTATTATTTTTTATGTGTAAGAGTGTAGTGTCTGCGTGTAGATTGGTGCAACCGTGTTGTGCAATGCCACAGGGTTCAGAAAAGGGCGTCACATTCCCCTGGAATTGGAGTTAAAGATGGTTCTTAGCTGCCATGTGGGTACTGGGAATCAAACTCGGGTCCTCAGCAAGAGCAGTCGGCGCTCTTAACTGCTGGAGAGAGACATAGCTTTTTAACCCTCCAATATGGACTGAAGGCTCATGTCTCTCCAAGAATCCTCCAAACCTTTAGTGCCAGATGGGGACTACTGAGATATCCAGCTTGTGGACTGAGCAGCTACTGGGATTTCAGCCTCTTCAGAGTGTAGACTGCCATTGTTGGACTACCCAGGCTGTATCATGGATGCCAGTGCAGGAAGATCAAGACAGGACACATGCTTACTGGAACTCATTTGGGGGACCATGGGAGGGAAAGACCCCAGTGTGGAGCACAAGGGCAAGATTGATGGTTGTTTGGGCTTGCCAAGGAGGAGACTTCAAACACTTCCTTGATAAACATGACATCTTTTATCAAAAAGAAAAGAAAATCCTCCAATTCAGGTGATATGTATGTGTATATATTTATGTATGCATATATATATATATATGTATATATATATATGTATATATATATATGCAATACAAGTTAGAGAGCTCAACAACAACAAAAGAACTGGAAAAAAAACTCTGGAAAGACTCAGAAAAAGATGCAAGACATGTATGGCAGAGTGCAGGAACTCAGGTGGGGTCGGGGGCATGGAAAGGGAAGTGACTCTAAATTCGATTAAGGAATGATGTATGATGTATGGAAAAAAGTTTAATAACAATAAAAAATAAAAAATAATATAATATATTAAATAAAAAGGTCAGCATGCCATTGTTAGGACTTTCCCTAGATGTGAATTAAGAGCAAAGGCTCTTGGGAAGTGACATCAGAGTTTCAGAAACACATCCATGTGGTTGTGGATGTGTGGCTGGTCAGAAATGCCATACATCTTGCAAGATCTGGGTTTCTGTCTCAGGAAAGCTGCTTTGGGTCTCAGGTTCTCGGTGATTGTGTGCAAATGGTATCCCAGCAATGAAAGGGCACTCATTCATCATTGATTGGCTTCTAATTTTCTAATATGTGAAGACTTTGCCTTTGGGTTTGTCTTTTGAGGATACATAGTGATATAAGAGGCCTGCCCTTTTTTTGGCATGTTTCTTTTACTCATGTTGTTCTTTAAAGTAGACCCTACCTCAAGCAGGTAAAGTCAAGGCTGTACTGGACTATAGGATTTGTAGAGCTCTAAAATGTGCTGTTTGTTCACAATGAAGGAAAACATATTTTCTAAACAGAATTCTCTGGAATTCACGTCTGAGCACACAGTTACCATAGAACCCACAGGTAGTGCTCCATAGAACCCATGGATGCAGGATCAGGCGTTTGAGTGACTAGATACAAACCAACCAGTACATCTTTCAAATTTACCAAGTGATATATCAAGTTTCAACCCACCAATCTACCAAACACAAGTAACTAAACAATCAACCAAATCACAGCTGACCAGCCAAACAACCAATTAACCAGCTAAGCACCCTACTAATTAACATATAAATCAACCAGAGAACTACTTAAATCAATAAGCCAACCAGCCACCTACCTACCAACTAATCAGTTGACAAACCAAACAACCAAGTTTCAACCAACCAAATAATCAACCAACCAATCAACTTACCAATCAAAAATGCTCTGGCATCCTCTGGGCACTTTGAGTCTTCTGTTGTTTTACAAGAATGGAAGTTCTTACAACATTGAAGTACCCTTGTTCTGATGTCAGTTTATCAAACAAGTAGGCAAGGAGCCAACTCCTTGCAGCGTGCCTGCCCCATGTAGACCTTATTTTGTAGCAACAACACTTGGCTAATTTTGAGGATTCAGACTTCAAATCCTGGCTTCTAATTTGACCAAGGCTCCACCGTATGCGAGGTGGGACTTTTCTTATATTCCTCATGAAAATAGGGTTCTGTCTTAAGAGACAATTTCATTGTGAATCAGATTCAGTCTGGCAATTAGAACCTTTTTCCTGACCCAAGTTAGGTCTGCTTGCTCTTCTCTGAGCAGTGGCTGGGAGTTAGCGGCCTTGGTAATGAGGTGTTTCAAATGCCAGGTGACCCTGTTTACCCTGTTGTTCAATGTCCTTGAATTTGCAAAGTTTCTGCCTCCCCCAGGCTGTAACTGAGCAATTTGGGTAAATGTCTCTCCTCTAGGCTGAGTGTGTGGATGTTTTGTTGTCTTTCACTGGCCTCCAAAGCTTTATATTCTGTTGTCTATGGATTCTCTCTGGTAGGTTTAAAGCCCCCCCCAATCTCATAATTCATGAAACTCAGAGTCTGTTCCTTCTCCATTCACTATGGCTTCTGCAACGATCTCAGTAGAAATTGAAAATGGGCAGATGAGTTGTTCTAGGACTGCGTTAAGCTGCTTTCCTCTAATGAAATGGGTTCCTTTGTGACGGTTTCTGTTTCACGGTGCTCCATTTCTTGTCAAATGTGATAAACAACAGAATGAATGGGTTTTATATTAGCCTTTCATCACTTGGTGGACTATTTACTCTCTCACGGTCTCTCTCATGGTCTCCTGATGCTTCATTTAGCTGAAATAGGACAACAGGAGCCTGGCTGTGACTGATCTGAACGTTTCCAAGCCAGCGTGGAGACATGCTGGCTTCCCAATTACTCTTTGGGCTCTGTCAGGTCCAGTTTCCCCGCTCGATGGGTGATTTAGTTAATTGCTGTTTTAACTTTGTTTGTCTGGTTTCCAAGTTCATCCCAAGTGCAGTATTGCTGCTCTGAACCCCCTGCTCCACATCATCTAGCTTCCCCAGATACCATCTTTCTTCATTTCTCTGAGCTGCCATCCTGGTCTGTTTCTGTATTTGCTCCACATTTATTTGCCATCTCTACTTACAAGGTTTTACTTGTATTTCTACAGCTGAATTATTCGACCTAAGAATAATATGTTAAATTATTCACATCAACTTTAAGATATTTGCGAAGTCTTTAAAGATAATCTTGGCAAGATTTTTCAGGTCTCTTTAAAGATGGATTTTGAGATTTCCTGATATTGATGGAATGTCTGTGATTGGTCCCCCTGACAGCCAAGAGAACCTGGCCCCAAGCCTTTGAATCAGGCGGGAGTCTGTGGTACAAGCGTGGGGATCCTTTCCCATCCATTGATGAGAATATTTAGCAGCAGCAGTTCAAACATAGTGTCCTCGTCATCTTCATCCTCTCTGTGTCATGTCTTGTTTCATCAGGGGCTTGGAGATGTGATTTTTTTCCTGACACTTTAATGTCTCCTTCCTCTCCTGGAAATTGCTGTTGACATTTTTTTATAAAGACATTGAACTTTTATGCTCTTGATATGAAACTCAATTGAACTCTTTAGAAAACTCATGTGCCTGCTTTTGGCTTGTAGGGTAGAACCCAGAGGTGAGTGTATCAATTTCTCTGTGAGAGAAAAATCCAGGAAGCCAGGATTGGATGATGTTTAATATATTCCTCTGCTAGACCTCAGTGAGGAAGTACCTTGTTATTTCCTGGTGTTGGGTGTTTGAAGGGGCTTCTTATTGCATTCCTGCATGGGCTCGTGTGTGTGAGTATGTGTGTGTGTGTGTGCGTGCGCACGTGTGTGTGTGTGTGTGTGTGTGTGGTGAATATGTGTGTGGGATGTATGTGGGATGTATGTGATATGTATGTATGAATGTGTGTGGTGTATATATGTGTGAGTGTATATATATATATATATATATATATATTTGTGTGAGCATGTGCATGTGTGTGTGTGTATGAGTGTGTGTATGGTGTATTGTGGTATGCATGTGTGTGAATGTATGTATGTGTGTATATGTATGTCTGTATGTGTGCATGTATATGTGGTTGTATTTAGATGGAGCAATGATTTTTTAGGAATACTATTTCTTTCTTTTTTTTTTTTTTTGTCTTTTTGAGACAGGGTCCCCTTTTAGTCCTAGCTGGCCTGGAGCTCACTCTGTAGACTATGCAGGCCTTGAACTCACAGAGCTCCACCTCCATCTGCCTCCTGAGTGCTGGGATTAAAGACATGCACCACTACGCCCAGCAGGAATACTATTTCTAACAAGGACGTTTAAGGGAAAGTCATGCTAATACAGAGGATATTTTAAAATACATATTTCTAGATATATGAAAAGTAAAGATCTGAGTCCTGTGACTTCAAGAGCCCTTGAGCTCTTGACTAAAGCTTTTTCTTTATTCCATATTTTACTAACAAATGTGTTAGAAGATGTGTTCTCCTAAACTTGGCTCTTTCAGGAGCATCTACCCAACTTCTCATCTTTTCCAGGGGTGCAGGGTGGGGTTCCTGAGAGGCAGAACAGATAGAAGGCTGCTCCTGGGTGTGGCAGCACCCATATCACATTCCTTCTCCTCCTTTTGGAGACAGTGTATTTCTCTGCAGCCCTCTCCAATAGGTTAAATGGTTTCTCCTCCTGAACAATACGCTTACATCTAATCTCTGGCACTTGTGAACACAATCTTATTTAGTAATAGTCTCTTTAATAATTGCAGGTGTAATTTACATGTTAAGTTATGATCAAGTCATATTGGAGAAGGGTTGACTCTTAACCAAACACAGCTGGTGTCCTTATAAACAAAGACCCACCAGAGAGGAGAATGCCAGATGGAGCGATACACAGGGGTCAGATACTGAAGGCAGATGCTAGAGGGACACTGTTGCAAGCCAGGGAATGCTGGCAATGGCCTGGAGCTCAGGGACAAGGGAGGATCTTTCTNATCCAGCTGGGGGGGCTTGTATGTTCAATCAAGTTGATCAGATGAGTGTCCAGTCTATATTGCTGTAGTTTCATCATTCACCCCAATCGCAGCCCTTACATTCTATCACGCCCCCTCTTCCTCAGATTGTTCCCTAGGCTTAGAAAAGGGGCACAGGTGGACAAGAAGCAAAACAGTCTACTTTCTCTGGAGCTGTTGTCTTGGACTCTGGTCAGTTCTGGCTGTTTCCTTTCATGGGCTGACAGTTTGTCCATGAATAACCTTTCAATCCTACTAATGAAGCACAAGCAATTAGATATATAGGTATTTAAACAGTATTAATTGTTATGGTAGGTTACTTTGGTATAGACACAAAGGTTTGTATGGTATGTTAATCCATGAATTACATTTTTTTCTGTAAAATATGACAGGATCTTACTGTGGCTTATAACGTCTCCTAATCACTAGAGGATGTAAGCTTGTGGCATCAGCCGTGGGTTATTCCTCCAAGGAGAGCTCTTTTGTTCAAGACACCCAGTTCACAGTCCGTTGTTATAGTAGCTACAAGAACCTCAGATACACTTCCTTCTTTTCAAAGCCAGTGAGAGCTAGGACTGGCTGATGCCCATATGAGTGACAGGGCTGAGTCTGGTTAACTCCCCTGAACCCGAGGGTGCAAGACTGCTGTCCTTTCTGTACACATGCCTGCTGCTTCCCTGACTGGCTGTGCACAGAAACAAGGGAACTCTCTTCAGAGGCAGACATGTGGAAAATGGAGCCCGAGGAAGCCAGGAGCTGACTGCTGGTGTAAAGTGGAAGCACCTGGTGTGCACAGGAATGGCCACTTTGGGGTGTCACTGGAGCAGCCCTGTTCCCCTGGTGGGAGTGTCAGTGTTCAAGGCCTGCTGGCTTGGCACCAAATGCAGGCTCTTTTATTCCAGTATTATTAATTACTAATATTAACTATCATATCACATAGCACACAGTGAGCCTATCTACCTACCTAGATATCTATCTCTCTATCTTTCTATATCTATCTATCTATCTATCTATCTATCTATCTATCATCAATCGTCTATCATCTTAGCTATCTCTCATTGGTTTGATTCAATCGTCTTGTGTGGCTGTGGGGGCAGAGTAGTCCTGCTAGCTGGTATAAAAGGTGGGCCTGAAAAAAAAATTAAAAAAAGGTGGGCCTGTTGACACTGTGAGACTTGAGTGCACAGAGCTTAGATTGGGGATTTCCCAGGACCACCTGAAGCACAGACTACAGGCATTTACCCCACCCCCACCCCCAGAACTGGAATTGCCAAGGGAGTATCCAAATGGATTCTTTGGAGAACCTTCAGAACAGAAAGGCAAGAGTTAGTTAGACTTCCAATAGAAAGCCTAAAACTTAGACAAGTCAACACTTTATGAGCAAGGAGAAAAACAAATCAATCAAACAGACAACGAAGGCATCTGAAGGAGGCAAGCAAAGCAAGCAACACAGTGAAGAGGCATTTGGGATTCACATTGGAATACAGGCAAAGAGAAACCCACATGCAAAGGACATGATGAAGGGAACATGGGAAAGGTACAGGATAATTCCAACCAAGCTCTACCAACCCTGTGGGAGATTCCTACAGTGGGGATGGCCCAGGACACAGATCTTTGAGGAAAATTGTGGACATATTCAAAGAAATCAAAGAATATAATGAACAAGTCAGAGAACTAAGGAGAAAGAATGAAAAACTCAAGAAGGACCTAGAGAGAATGACAAACTCCAGAAGGAAGTGGAAACACTGAAAAGATCCCATGCTGAAAAAGAAAAGGAAACCAACCAGAGAAGCAAAGAGCTACAGGAAGAAATTGAGAAGCTCCAAAAGGAAGTGGAAATACTAAAGAAATCACAAGATGAAATGAAAAAAGGAAATCAAGCACTCATCCAATCAAGAGGAATGGAACAGAAAAAGCCTCAGAAGTAGAATGGAGGAAACAGAACAAAGAATATCAGACCTGGAAGATAACATAGAACAACTAAAAACCTCAAGTAAAGATTAAGAAAAATTTAAAAAATACTCAAAAGTGATACAACCAGGAATTGTGGGACACTATGAAAAGATCAAACCTCCACATCATAGGAATAGAGGAAGGAGAAGAATCCTAAGATAATGGTATTGATCAGATCTTCAACAGAATAATAGATGAAAATTTCCCCAAACTAAAAAAAGACAAACCAATACAAATACAAGAAGCACATAGAACTCCAAACAGACAAGATCAGAAAAGAAGCTCTCCATGCCATATTATAGTTAAAACATGAGAAGCCCAAAACAAAGACAAAATTCTGAAAGCCACAAGAGAAAAACAACAAGTTACATATAAGGGGAAACCTATCAGAATTACAACTGACTTCTCACTGCAAACTATGAAAGCAAGAAGAATGTGGAGCAAAGCATTCCCAGTGTTAAAGGACTATAGATGCCAACCCAGGTTACTATACCCAGCAAAAATGTTGATTATAGTTGAAGGAGAGAGAACAACCTTCCATGATATAAACAAGATGAAAGAATATATGTCCGGAAAACCAACCCTTCAGAGAATACTTGAAGCAATTCAAAGGACAGAAGAAAGGAGCAACTATCTCCAGGAACCTAGAAAGTGAAATTAATAAAAGCATAACTGCAGAAGTAGAAACCTAGATCAAAAATGCAAATGGATAGTAAGGTGAAAGGAAGCAACACATGTCTTTCAGTAATAACCTTAAATATTAATGGACTAAACTCCCCAGTCAAAAGACATAGACTGGGAGATTGGATTAGGAAACAGAACCCATCTATATGCTGTCTACAAGAAACACATCTTACCTTCAAGGATAGGCACCACCTTAAAGTGAAAGGATGGAAAAAATATTCCAAGCAAACAGTACCAAAAAGAAAGCAGGTATTGCTATTTTAATATCAGACAAAATAGACTCAAAGTAAAAGAAATCAGAAGAGACAAAGAAGGCCATTATATTTTTATCAAAGGAACAATTGACCATGAAGATTTCACAATCATGAATATATATGAACCAAACTCTGGTGCATCAAACTTTATAAAGACAATTCTCCAGGACCTCAAGGCACAGATTAACACCAGTACACTCATACTAGGGTACTCAATACCCCATTGAGCCCTTTGGACAGGTCAACTGGACAAAGAATAAACAGAGAGACATCTGAACTAAATGACATGGTGCACCAAATGGACCTCACAGATATCTACCAAATATTCCACCCTAATACCAGAGAATACACTTTCTACTCAGCACCCCATGGAACATTCTCCAAAATCCACCACATACTGGGACACAGAAGAAACCTCCACAAATACAAAAGGTTTGAAATAATTTCATGCATTCTCTCAGACCACAGCACAATAAAGCTCATTATCAACACCAGGATAAGCCCTACTATCTACAAGAACACATGGAGACTAAACAACACACTCCTGAATAATGAATGGGTCAAGGAAGAGATAAAGAAATAGAAGCATTCCTGGAACTGAATGACAATGATAATACAACACAGTAAAACCTATGGGATACTTTAAAAGCAGTCCTAAGAGGTAAGTTTATAGCCCTGGGTGCCTACGTTAGAAAAACAGAAAGAGCACAAGTGAACAATCTAACACTGCAGCTAAAAACACTTGAGAGACAACAACAAATGAACCCTAAATGCAATAGACAGAGCAGAAATCAATGAAATAGAAACAAAGAAAACAATACAAAAAAACCAGTGAATCCAAAAGTTGGTTCTTTGAGAGAATAAACAAGATAGACAGACCTCTAGCTCAGTTAACCAAAAGAAAGAAGGAACAACTCCAAATCAATAGAATCCATGATGAAAGGGGAAATATTACAACAGACAATGAAAAGATCCAGACAATCATACAGGAATACTTAAAAAGTCTATACTAAGTTTGAAAACCTAGGAGAAATGGATGAATATCTGAAATCCTGGGAATCACCAAAGGTCAACCAAGAAGAGGTCGACAGCTTAAACAGACTCATAATATATAAAGAAATTGAAGATGTAATAAGAAACCTCCCAACTAAAAAAAGCCCAGGCCCAGACGGTTTCACAGCAGAATTCTATAAAACATTTCAAAAAGACTTACAACCATTATTACTGAAATTGTTTAGAAGGATACAGACAGAGGGAATTCTCCCAAATTCCTTCAAGATATAACCAAAAAGGAGAACTATAGACCCATCTCATTAATGAACACAGATGCAAAAATTCTCTACAAAATACTTGCAAACTGCATACAGACCCACATCAAGAAGATCATCCATCATGACCAAGTTGGATTCATACCAGCAATGCAGGGATGGTTCAACATACGAAAATCAATAAATATCATCAAACATATAAATGGACTGAAAGACAAAAACCACACGATCATCTCAATTGATGGGGGAAAAGCCTTTGACAAAATCCAGCATCCCTTCATGCTTAAAGTCCTAGAGGGAACTGGATTGGAGGGATCGTTCCTCAGTGTAATCAAAGCCATATACAGGAAACCCACACCAATATCACCCTAAATGGGGAAATGACAGAAGCATTCCCTTTAAAGGTAGGAACTCAGCAAGGCTGCCCCCTGTTACCACTCCTCTTCAGTATAGTGCTTGAAACACTTGCTATGGCAATAAGGCAAGAAAGTGAAATTAAAGGAGTACTAATTGGAAAAGAG
>VZQC01011034.1:65997-80809 GCA_009823505.1 Rhizomys pruinosus | reverse complement strand
CCAGAAAAACAAATGACAAATGGTATTCCTCATCTGTGGATGCTAGCACCAATTACCTAATTGTATGGCAAACTGAGCAACATCAATGTGATCTGAAAACAACTGTGCTCTTATATTGTTGAATCCCTTAAAAAATAAACAAATAAAAAAATGTACCTGAGCAAGGCATGGGAACAAGCTTGTAGGCAGTGTTCCTTTGTGGTTTTTGCTTCAGTTCTTGCCTCCAGGTTTCTACCCTGTCTTTTTTCCAGGATGAATGTGATTTGGGAGTTCTAAGCTAAAATAAACTCTTTTCCCCCAGTTGTTGTTGTTATATTTATTTATTTAACTTTTCTGTTATACTGTTTAAAATTTTATTTATTTTTTTATGTGTATGAATGTATTGTCTGCATGTAGGTTTGTGCACCCATGTCGTGCAATGCCACGGAGGTCAGAAGAGGGTGTTGGATTCCCCTGGAACTGGAGTTCTCTTGGAATTGGAGTTACAGATGGTTCTCAGTTGCCATGTGGGTTCTGGGGCTTGAACCCGGGTCCTCTGCAAGAGCAGTCAGTGCTCTTAACTGCTAGGCCATCTCTCCAGCCCTCTGTTATACTTTTGAAAATAATTTTTACTGGAATATTTTTTAATTTCATAGAATTCATTTTGATCATACTTAGGCTCCCTTCCCTATCTGCACTCCTCTTATAGCACATCAGATTTCATGTACTCCATCATACATCTTAAGGCCTATGAAGCCAAGGTTTTAATCCCCAAATATCCTTCAGTATGCATCCATCCACTGGAGCCAGGTTAACCTATCTAGTGCTACACACAGCCCTAGAGAAACCCAGCTCTCCTCCCAGGTTGTCAATGATTCCTCAGCTATGGCTGGGTCTTCTTACCCACTTCCCCATGTCAAGGCTGGGATTTTGTCTGGTTTGAGCTTAGATGGGTCTTGTGTATGCTGTTACCATCGATGTGAGTTCATATGAGTAACTTCACAGCTGTCCGGAAGATTCTGCTTCTTTGTGGTCACCCACTGCCTCTGGCTCTTACAAGACTTCCTCTTCTGCAGTGGTTCCTGAGCTCTGGGTTGCAGAGATTTGATACAGGTGTCCTATCCAGGGACAAGTACTCTGCAGTCTCTTCTCTGCACTTTTCTGACTCTCTGGGTTAATCACCATCTTTTGCATAAGGAAGCTTCCCTGATGAGAGTTGAGATGCATTAGTGTTCTTTCTGCCCCCTATTCTGCTACATTCCCTGAGCCTTGGGTGTAGAGGTTGCACTGTAGCTGTGTCACTTAGGCTGGGCATTCTCTACATTTGACCAGTTGTGGAAATCTGTTATAGTCTCTATATGTTGCAAAAGGAGTTATGAGAGATGTGCTTGTGTGTAAATCCATAGGAAACATATTTCGCATAAAGTAAGAAATTACATTTGACTGGGGAAATGACAAAAGCAGGTTTTTTTCAGTAGGATCTATGATCTTTTCCCACCACATATACTTGGCTATGTGTACAGTACCACATATGAGTTACCTCCCATTGAGCAGGCTTTAAGTCCAGCTAGATAGATGTCAATTGCCCAAAAGATAAAAGTGCCGCTAGTGCATCAATAGAGATGGTTATTAAGATTTACAGCTGGGTTGGGCCATTGATTGGTTTTTCTCCATTAGCAGCTTGCATAGCATCATCTAGAACTATGAGACCTAATCTTCAGGGAGGAGGCTTCCAGGTGATTTCCAGCTCTAAGTCTGGCATCTGAGTGTCTGAAGTATATTGTGTCTTCAGCAATAGGGTCTTTCAAGTTTTGGGAGGCAATCAAGTGTCAATAGTGAGTTATTTTGGGAGTCTCTTGGACTACCCTGATTCACACTCAAAGGGAGGTTTCTCCTACCTAGCACTGGTTTTTGATTATATAGCCTTTAGCTATGTACATACACTAGTACGTAGACAAGTAAATATATACTCATATATATCTAAACATATATACATTTATATTTGTATATTTCTCAGTAGGCTTTTGAACTAATACATTCCCCTCTGGTTTGTTACACTATCCACATATTTTTTTTTATTTCTCCCCTCTCCCTCCATGTAAAACCCTCCTTATTCCTTCCCCAGTTTTAAAGTGTCCCCCATTTTCCCAATTTCCCCTTGATGATACCTGTCTCCTACTGTCTTCCTCTCTGGGGTCCTTCTTCCCCATTACCCCCATGGCTTCTTTTGATTTTCCTGGCTCTTGCAGTTACATCAGGATGGATACTCATCTCACACCTATTTGGAATTAAGGTCCGCAAATGAGAGAAAATACATTCCTTGGTTTTCTGAGTTTGTGTTACCTCACTTAGTATAATATTTGACAAAGTTTCCAAGAACACACACTGGAGGAAAGACAGTATCTTCCATAAATGGCGATGACAAAACTGGATCTCCCTGTGTAGAAGGATGAAATTAGATTTATATTTATCACCCTGCACAAAAGTCAACTCCAAATGGATCAATGTGAAACCTGAAATTCTGAAACTGTCGGAAGAAAACATAGGCAGCACCATACAAGATATAGGTGCAGAAAAGGAATTTCTAAATCAGACTTTAATCACTCAGGATTAAGGCTAACAATTGATTAATGGGACCTCATTAAACTAAAAAGCTTCTGCATAGCAAAGGAAACAACCAATTTTGTGAAGAGGAAGCCCATGGTGGGAGAAAATATTCACCAGCTGTACATATGACAGAGAATTAATATCCAGAATATGAAAGAATTCAAAAAACAAAGAATCAGGTAAACAAATGACCTGATTCTATGGCTCTTAAAAATGGCTAAAAAATGTCTTAAAATATGTTCAACATCCTCAGCACTTAGGGATAAGTAAATCAAACCTACTTCAAAATTTCATCTAACTCCAGTCAGAATGACTAAGATTAAGAGAATAAATAACATCAAATGCTGGTGAGGATGTAGGGAAAGGGGAATCCTCATTCATTGCTAGTGGGATTGCAAATGGTGCAGCCATTGTGAAATCAGCATGGAGAACTCTTAAAAAGCTAAAAATAAATCCACTGTATGATTAGGCTATATCACTCATTGGCATATACCCAAAGGACTCAATATCCTACTGAGGAGATAGCTGTGTAGCCCTGTCTGTTGCTGTTCTTTTCATAATAGCTAAGAAATGGAAACAACCTGAATACCGCCAACTAATGAATGGATAGTGAAAATGAATTCTATAGCTTCATTTATAAAATGAAGCTGAAAAGAAAAATGAAATGACATTTGCAGGTAAATGGAGGGAACTAGAAAATGTTATACTAAGTGAAATAACCAAAGTTGGTTTTGATCGGTGTTTTATTACAGCAACAGAAAGCAAACTAGAACTCTACCATCTATCATCTATCTATCTATCTATCTATCTATCTATCTATCTATCTATCTATCTATCATCTATCTTCTTATCTATTTAATCTATCAATCATCTATCTACAATCATCTATCTACATCTATTTATCTATCATCCTATCTATCATTCTATCTATATCTATTATCTATCATCTATCTATCTCTCTATCGAATCCATATCTATCATCTATATATCTATCATTCTATCTATCTATCTATCATCTATCATCTCTATCATCCTGTCTATTATCTATCTATCTATCTATCTATCTATCTATCTATCTATCTATCTATCTATCTGGCTATCTATGTCTCTGCACCATTGTAGGTCACATAATGAACAAAAGTTAGGTTACAGCAGACTGCAACAGGCAGAACAGTGCTGATAGAAATGCATACAGTCTTGGGGCTGGAGAGATGGCCCAGCAGTTAAGAAATGCATACAGTCTGTGTGGCTGAGACAATGAACCCAAATCTGCTGGAGGGCAGAGGCTGCTGTAGTGAGCAAGTCCTGGGAGACGGAGAGTCAGGGTTGAGAACAAAGACAGCTGGCTGCAGAGATGACAGGGCAAAATCCCATCCAAAACAGTACTAGCAGATCTAGGTTCAGATGGACAAGTGGTGAATGGTGACAATAGTCAAGCAGGTCATATCAACAGTGGGTGATGGCTCTGAGCAGAGCCTCCGGACAGTCCAAGTTCTCTGTTTGTTGGTCCTTGATGTACACCAGTTGCTCAGTCATCTTCCACCCTCAAAATGGAGTCAGGGCAGGGCCCAGCCTGAAAAACCACTTTATACAATATGAAGTAATGTAGACCAGGCACAGCTTGATATGGTCACCTCATGACCCATAAAATGCACAGCTAACCATGTGACATTGAGGAGTCCAGGCTGGGCCTGATCAGGACACTATGTTCTATGGACGATCAGCACTGAGGCTGGGTCTAATCAAGACACTGTGTTCTATGGAGGGTCAGCACTCAGACCACTTCACAATGACTCTGCACAGATTGTCACCCAAGACCTTCATCTGATATTTCTGTGTCTGAACAGCTCTGTGGATCATGAGACTCTCAATCTGGTCCCCTATAGACTTCTGACTTAAGGCAGCCTTTCTGAACTCTGAAGCTTCTTTAATTCTTTCTTAGTTATTTTATAACTTGAGTATTTGTACATTATTATGTGCAGTATTCATCGGACAGTGTTAGTAATTAACTTTGGAATAAAAGAAGCTGCACTTGACAACAAGGGAGGGAACACAAGGGGGATGGGCAAATTACAGCCAATGAAACTGAGGTAGCTAGAGAACTGATTGATTATTTGATGAATTTCAACATCATGGAAAGACACAAGCATATCTGTGTTTCTGACATGACACACTCATGGTAGACATCAGAGCCTCAGAGACTTTGCCATGTCTGTTCTTACACCGTAGCCCACAGGGATCAGAGTCGTATGCTGCAGAGACACTGTCCAACTGAAGCCTCCAGACCAGTTCCTCCAAGCATCATCTGTGAGCAACGTTGTCTTAGGTCACCTACCCATCTTTCTAACCCTTCCAATAACACCTTTTTTAATACTGCCGTCTAGGGCTCAAGTCGTCAACAGATAAGATGGTCGGGCAGTTTTCATAGTCAAACCAAAACAATTAGAAAAAATAAAAATACATTTTTTTGCTAGCTAATCTAAAAATGAAGTGCCACACGTCTACTTCATGGAAAAAAACAAACCCTCAGACATTCAAACATGAAAGCATTTAGTAGAGTCTACTCCCCAGAATAGTGAACTAGTTAAGGGAAAGCTCTTAGTGAAACTCTCACAAAACAGTAAAACTATTTTTTGCTATTCTTTGTAGGTTTTTGGTTTCCTTCCTTCCTTCCTTCCTTCCTTCCTTCCTTCCTTTCTTTCTTTCTTTCTTTCTTTCTTTCTTTCTTTTCTTTCTTTTTCGGTCTTTTTGAGACAGGGTCTTCCAGCTGGCCTGGAACTCACTATGTAGACCAGGCTGTCCTCCATCTCACAGAGATCCACCTGCATCTGCCTTCACCTCCAAGTGCTGGATTGAAAGTATGCAACGCCACACCTGGCTGGTAGTTTAATGATACTGCATTCCTTTGACAAGCTGTGCTTTAGTGTGGGGTGATTCAATGCTGACAAACGTGTTCTGAGAGGATTTTGGAAGGGCATTGCCAGACACATGTCTTGATCATCAGTAGTCCACCATCAGCAAGGAGGGAGCCAGGCACCCTGTGAAGATTTGAGTGAAGTTGTCCCCCATAGGCTCCAAGTATTTGAGCCCTTGGCTCTAGTTGCTGGTACCGTTTGTGAGGTTTAAGAGGTAAAGCTTTGCTGCAGAAAGCACGTCACTGCAGGCAAACTTGGAGCGTTCATAGCCTTGCCTGCTCCCAGCTTGCCTCCTCTCTGCTTCCTGCGTGTTCTTGAAAATGTGAGCGCTCAGCTCTTGGCTCTAGCTGCCTCATGCTGTGCCTCCCTGCATTGATGGACTCTTATTCTTCTGGAACCACAAGCCAATAAACTCTTCCCTCTGTAATTTTCCTTGGTCATGGTGTTTTATGACAGCAACAAGGAAGTAACTAATCTATACTAATTCTAATACACAGTGCAGGCTGAAATCACACCCAGAGACATGATGGGAATGCGACAAGAACAGGAAGCTACCAGCTTCTGGATGACTAGGAGAAGTTGTCCTTGCCAGAGACTGACATAACCTGATGTCAGGGACAATTTGTGATCCCCAGTAGGCCTCTTACTGTTAAGTGACTGGCTCCTTAGTGGGACAGCTGCTTATACGCACAGCTGTATGGCCTCAGCTGGTTGCAGCTTGGGCTGAGTGGTAGATGAAGGAGGTTCTGAGGTCACAGTGGTCCCTGGTTCTCAGTGAATAGAAACCAGAGGCAAGTCTGCATGGATTCTATGCGCCCAGGCTGGCACAGGGCAGGACAGGCTCTGACTCAAAACCCAGGGACTGAGGGACATGTAGCTTGGTTGTCCTTAGACCTGGAAGTCTCTGTCAATAAAGAACTTCAAGGGAACATGGGAATCCCATTCTGATATTGACATTTTTGTACCATTGTCCTGGTCAGAGCAAGTCACACAGTGTCACATAAAGGGAGGAGAGAAGAGACTCAGGGGCTCTTCTATTCTCTATGCTGCTATGGTTCCCACAGCTTGGGGTGGGCTTAAGGTCTTGTCTTATTTTTGGAGCCTTGTACAGTAGGATCCTTGAAGCCTGATTATGGACTGTCTTTCTAGGTATGGGACCAAACTATGTGGAGGCTCCCTTGTGTAGACACCTCACCTCTCCATGCCAGGGTGAGAAGCTGTTGAGCTTTACTTTGGGGGGAGGGGTCTCAGCAGAGGTCTGGGAGTAGACTTCCTGGCGAGATTCTTAGTCTTCTTATATCTGTCCCCTGCCCCTCCCACCCAGACCACACGAATCAGCATCTCTAGGTGGGACCCAGCATCCTGAGTCTGAGTTGATCCCAGGTGATTCTCACCAGCTTCTAGGTGAAGGGGAAGGCAGACCTTGGTTTCTCTCCATACCTGGGTGGTGTCCAGAACAACCCGATGCTAGTTAGATGCCGGATGCTGATGCTGGTGCTGATTTGGTGCTGATGTGAGAGTTTGATGGTGATGCTGTTATTAGGTGTGGATGCTGGGTGCTGATGTTAAATTCTGATGCTGGTACTGTTGTTGGATACTGATGTTGGATATTGATGTTGGATGCTGATGTTGGTGCTGAAGCCATTTTAATATTCTCAGGTCTCCAAGGACACTGGTTCTTCTTTGTTCCAGGGAAAGGAGCAGCACTTCATTCAGGAGAACCCAGGGGATGCCACTATGTTGGCCTAGGCTCCTTCAGAGAATTTCCCAGAGAGGTGACATGGGTCTCCCACTCTGGCTCCAGTGGTACCACCCTGCTCCCTCCTAAGAGCAGCAGTTGGAGTGTGCTCCACTACTCTCTAAAGTCCTGCTCTGAAAACCCTGCAGGCTTGTTTATCAGTATAAATGCTACATCTACACACTGCTTCATAGTCCAGTGAGGAGCTGGGTCTCCACAGGCTTTGAGGGAGTCAGGGAAGGCCTGATGACAGAACATGGATGCACTTTAGAAGGCTGTACTGTGTGAGAGGCTCGAGATTCTCAAGAGGAGAGCAGATTGCATATGTGAGGCAGAGTGGCAGCATCTCCTCCTCCTCTTCTTCCTCCTCCCTCTTCCCTTTCCCTCCATTCTTCCTCTTCCCCTCTCCCTTCGCTCTTCTTTTTCCTACTCCCCTTCCCTCCCCCTCCTCTCCCTCCTCCCCCTTTTCCTTTCTCACCTCTTCTTCCTCTTCCCTTTTCCTCCTCCCCCTCATCCTCCAGCTTCTTCAATAGATGCAGAGAAGGTGAAACTGTGCAGTTCCCTTTGGAGAGTTTCCGGTGTTGCTATGGAGGTCCCTCTAAATGGAGGTTTGGGGTTGGTAGGCATTTTAGAACTTTCATCCAGTTGGCCCCTGGACCCCTGGTCAGAGCACAAAGTGGGTGAGGCCCAGGTACTCACGTGGAACCAAGTTCAACTCTGATAGGTGGAAGCTTTTACGGAGCTGGGATTTGTTCCCTGAAATGGGACTTGAAGAACTGTTGTTCTGAACAACAGCAAAACCAGCTTTCTCAGGCAGGCCAAGGAGTCCCTGCCGAACATAAGCAGCAGGTGGGATTCCCTGGGGAACTAATTAAGGCTTCCTGCTGAAGTGCGAGGCATAGTTTTCTAAGATCTTCCCTGCGCTTGGCCTAGGGCCTGCCAACCTCCCCCCCAAATGGCTTTGTCTTCCTTTCTTGACTAATTGCTATTTAAGCTAAGTGTTGTCAGATAAATGGTTTCTGATTCAAATAACCAAATATCTCCCAGGTGCTCCAGGGGCCTGCTCACCTTGAGCTCTGAGCAGGCTTCAGTTCAATTTTCCCATCTCTGCTTAGCCAATTTTGCAACTGCTGGTTGAGAGCTGCTAAATTAATTAAAGAGGTGATGGCGATGCAGAACAGGGCTGAACACTGGAAATCAGCTTTTAATTGAAAAATGAAATGCATCTTTCTCACATCAGAGGTTAGATTGGGAATGCTGATGTTTCATTAGCATAGTGCTGGCTGTTTAAACTAATGAAACACACCGTGGTGTGAGAGCATTAGGGGAAACTCCAGCGGAGCAGCTAGGAGACAGCCAGTCCCTCTGTCGCCTCTGGGTTCCAGTTCCTTCCAGGGTGGATGAGGGGACAGAGGACATGGGACACAGTCTCCAAGGACAGCAGGGAAATTACATCAAGGCCGGACATATGTTGGTTTTATTTCTGTTGCTGTGACAAAACACTCTGACAAAGAGCAATTTAGGGGGAAAGGAGTTGGTTTTAGCCCGCAGTTCCAGATTATAGTCAATAGGGGGTGTCAAGGCAGGACCTTGAAGTAGCATGTTAAACCACACCCACAATTAAGACAGAGAGAGGGGCTGGAGAGATGGCCTAACAGTTAAGAGCACCAACTGCTTTTGCAGAGGACCCAGGTTCGATCCCCAGCACCCACATGGTGGCTGAAAATCGTCTTTGACTCCAGTTCCTGGAGAATCTGACGCCCGCTTCTGATCTCCGCGGCATTGCATGACACGGGTGCACAGACCTACATGCAGACAGTACATTCATACACATACAAAAACAAATAAAATTTAAAAAAAAAGAACCAGAGAGAGATGAATGCACTCAGGCTTAGTGCTCAGCTCACGTTCTCTACTGTTCAACAGCTCAGGGCCCCAAACCAGGGAGCGGTGCCATCCATTTTCAGCTGGGTCTTCCCAAATCAATTAACAATCAAGACAGATCCCTCCTCTACCACATACTCAGAGGCCAACTTGATCCAGACAACCTGTCACTGAGACTCTCTTCCCAGGTGATTCCAGGTTGTGTCAAGTTGACAATTAAGACTAGCCATCAGACCAGGTGTGGTGGCGCATGCCTTTAGTCCCAGCACTTGGGAGGCAGAGGCAGGTGGATCTAAGTGAGTTCCAGGCCAGCTGGGACTACAGGGAGACCCTGTCTCAAAAAGACACAGACCAAAAAAAAAAGACTAGCATCACAAGCCACTTAAGGTAAACCTTCACAGGTGTCAGCTCTTCTGGAGAGGGCGGCTAACTTCATAGGGTGTAAGTGTAAGGGAGAATGTGTAAGCTGGTTGCTGAGCTGGTACCCAAAGTAGAAGGGATTGTAGAGATCTGTGGTAATGAAAATGTCCCCCATAGGGTCCAAGTATTGGAACATTTTGTTCCCAAGTGGCGGCATTGTTTTGGGAGGTCTTAAAAGGTTTGACTTTGCTGGAGGAAGCAGGTCACTGGGGGCGGACTTAGAGAGATCTGGATTTCCATTCACTCTGCTTCCTGGGCCTGTGTGAAGAGTCGATGGGTTAGCTTCTGCTCCTGCTCCAGCCATGCCTCCCTGCCATGATGGACTCTTTCTCGTTTGGAACTCTAAGCTAAATAAACTCTTCCTTTTAGAAGTTTCATTGGTCATGGTGTTTTATCACAGTAACAGAAAAGTAACTAAGGCAAGGCTTTCTGCTCCACCCTCTGCCTTTCAGATGAGGAACCTGAAGCTTAGAGAAGAAACTTAACAGGAAAGGCTTCCTGGAAAGTGGTCATCTCTGCAGCCAGGACTAAGCTCCATGGTCAGTGGACAGCTCTGTGCCAGGCTTCTCCCGATATGGCCTTCTCTTTTAATTTTAATTGATTTATGGGTATGAGTGTTTTGCACATATGTAGGTACACCACATATGTACAATGCCCACAGAGGCCAGAAGAGGACATCAGATCCTTTGGAACTGTAGTTAACAAATGGTCATTAGCCACCATGTGGGTGCTAGGAATCAAACCCGGGTTCTCTGCAAGAGCAGCCAGTGCTCTTGAGCCATCTCTCCAGTCCTACTTATTTATTTGTTTGTTTGCTTGTTTATTTATTGACATGGCCTTTAATTCTTTGAGGCTGTTCATCTTTGCACTGTATGTGTAAAATAGATGCAAAAATTCTCAACAAAACACTTGCAAACCACATACAGACCCACGTCATGACCAAGTTGGTTTCATACCAGAGATGCAGGGATGGTTCAACATATGAAAATCAATAAATATCATAAAACACATAAACGGACTGAAATACAAAAGCCACACAGTCATCTCAATTGATGCAGAAAAGGCCTTTGACAAAATCCAGCATCCCTTCATGCTTAAAGTCCTAGAGGGAACTGGAGTGGAGGGATCATTCCTCAATGTAATCAAAACCATACACAACAAACCCATTGCCAACATCATATCCTTAATGGAGAAAAATTAGAAGCATTCCCCTTAAAGGTAGGAACCCAGCAAGGTTGCCTGCTATCACCACTCCTCTTCAATATAGTGCTTAAAAATGCTTGCTAGGGAAATAAGGCAAGAAAGGGAAATTAGAGTACTAATCAGAATAGAGGAAGTCAAGCTATCCCTTTTTGTAGATGATATGATAGTTGACCTAAGGGGTGCTAAAAACTCCACCAGAAAACTCCTAGAAATGATTAAAAGTTTCAGTAAAGTGGCAGGATACAAAATTAACCTAGAAAAATCAGTAGCCTTTCTTTACATCAACAATAAGCAACTGGAGATGGAATATAAGGAGACCTTCCCACTCATAATAGCCTCAAAAAAATACACTGGAACAAAACTAACCAAAGATACCAAAGACCTCTACAACAAAAATCTTAAAACCCTCAAGAAGGAGATTGAAGATGATATCAGAAGATGGAAAGACCTCCCATGCTCATGGATTAGAAAAATTAATATAGTAAAAATGTCCATGCTACCCAAATTAATATACAGATTTAATGCAATCTCAATCAAAATATCCTTGAGTTTCTTCCCAGACTTGGGAAAAAAATCCTTAAATTCATATGGAAAAACAAAAGACCCCAAATATCTAAAGCAACCCTGAGTGAAAAGTGAAATACAGGGAGGATTACTTTACCTGACTTCAAGCTATATTATAGGGCTATAGTCATAAAGACAGACTGGTACTGGCACAAAAATAGACCCATTGACCAATGGAACAGAATTGAAGATCCAAAGTTGAGCTCATACAATTTTAGCCACCTCATGTTCAACAAAGGGTCCAAAAATAAAACTCAATGGAGGAAAGATAGTATCTTCATCAAATGTTGGCAAAACTGGATTGCCATTTGTAGAAGAACAAAATTAAACCCCTACCACTCACCCTGTACACAAATCAACTCCAAGTGGATCAAAGATCTCAATGTGAAACCTGAAACCCTGAAGGTGATAGAAGAAAAAGTTGGTAACAACCTACAAGACATAGGTGTAGGAAGCTTTCTTTTTTCTTTTCTTTTTTTTTTTTTTTTGAGACAGGGTCTCCCTGTAGCCCCAGCTGTCCTGGAACTCACTCTGTAGACCAGGCTGGCCTTGAACTCACAAAGCTCACAAAGATCTGCCTGCCTCTGCCTCCCGAGTGCTAGGATTAAAGGCATGCACCACAATGCCCAGCAGGAAGACTTTCTAAATCAAACAGCAGCCATGCAGGAAATAAGGTCAACAGTTAACAAATGGGACCTCATAAAACTCAAAAGCTTCTTTCTGTACAGTGAAAGAAACAATCAAGGAAGCTAAGAGAAAACCTAGAGTGGGAGAAAACCTTCACCAGTGATACATCTGACAGAGCATTAACATTCCAATAGACTGATTTCAAAAAACAAAGAAGAAAGCCAAAATGACCTACTCAAAAGTGGAGTAAAGAGCTGAACAGAACTTTCAACAAATGAAGAAGTTAAGATGGCTGCGAAACATCTTAAAAAAGTGTTCAACCTTGTTAATAATTAAGGAATTGCAAATTAAAGCCATTTTAAGATATAATCTCACTCCCAATAAGACTGGCTAAGATCAAGAAAAAACAAAAGACAGCCAAATGCTGGAGAGGTGGGTGGGGAAAGGGAAACCGCATTCATCTGGTGGGAATGTAAAGCCACTATGAAGCAGGTGTGGAGAACCCTTAAAAGACCTCAAAATGGAAGTCTACCACCTGACCCGTCATACCACTCCTGAGTATAAACCCACAAGACTCAACCTACAGCAAAGATACATGCAAATCTGTTTTTATTGCAGCTCTCTTCACATAAGCAAACCAGCATGGAACCAACCCAAGCCCCTCAACTGATGAGTAAAGAAAAAAAATGGGGTTCATCTACACAATGGAGTTTTATGAAGCATTAAAGACAGATGACAGCATGAACTTTGCAGGTAAATGGATGGGAACTTGAAGCAATTATACCTGAAGTGAAGTAACATAGTGCCAGGAAAGAAAAGGTGGAATAGTTTCCCTCATTTGTGATCGTAACACCAAATCCCCCAATTGCGGCAAGCCCGAGCAACTTATTGTTATATTTCTTTGTATCTGAAGGCACTGTGCTTGTTTATAATGTGAATCTCTTATGGCTCTAGAATTGACATACCACCCTATATTCAGACATTGTAATTACCATATAGGGGTGAAGATATGTATTCATAATTTTAGAGTAATATAAAATTAAGGGAAAAATGTGAAACTCCCAAACTAATTTTGAAATGAACATACAGTTTATTCTTGGAGGTCATAATCTTGATACATATGTGATGTTTATATAGGCATATTTTGGAGCAATACAAAGTGGGAGGGAACCCCAACAACATAAAGGACTGGGTTAAATAACAGACTGATACAGTTAAGTTCTGTTCCAAACAGCAGGCCTCTGCAGAAAAAAAATCTTTGAAAACTGAAAGATGCAAGACTGTATGGCAAAATGCATGAACTAAACTGGGGTGGGGTGGAGTGCATGGAGAGGGGAATGTATCTAAAATGGACTGAAAGATTCTGTATGAAAATATACAAATATTATAAAAATAAATAAGATATATAATGTTTTTTAAAATTTTTATTTTCATAATGTGTTGAATGTACTGTCCTGCATGTAAGGTCCCTGTGCACTTGTTGGTGTCAGGCATGCTGTGGAGGTCAGAAGAGGGTGACAGATTCCACTGGAACTGGAGGTAAAGATGGTGTTTCAGCCACCATGTGGGGTGCTGGAGATTTGAACCCAGGTCTCTGCAAGAGCAGTTGGCACTCTTAACACTAGCCATCTCTCCAGCACCATAAAATAATATTTTGATTAATCTTTTAGCATTTTCATACATGCATTGTGACAGAATTCACCTTGACACTCTTCCTCCTACTTTTTTCCAGATTTACCTTCCACCTCATACTCCTATCAAGTTGTGTGTTAATATATATATATATATATGATAGATATTATATATATATATATCACCAAGTTCAATTATATGAACTCATATACTCCTGGGTGTGGGACCATCCACTAGATTATGGTTGGTCCACCTATCAAGGACCATACCCCTGAAGAAAACTAACTCCCTCACCAGAAATGATCGACAGTCAAGAGCTCCTAGTTAGGGTGGGAACTCATGAGCCTCTCCACATTGCACGCTAGAATGTCTCCTGACTTTATTATGTGGACCTCAGCTGAGAAGTAGCTTTTGCTAAACAGGGAGGACTTCTCCTCGGCCCTGAAAGACAACTAGAGCAGCTAAAGCTTGTCACCTCTGCCTTCATCTGGTACCATCCTCGCTACTTTGAGTTAGATTCTTGTTCACATGGATGTGTTAATCATTTAAGGGATGTCTGTCAAGGTCTGAAGGCACATTCGGCTGTCAGCTCTTACAATGCTCTGTTCTAGGTCCTCTCAAGAGGTACCTAGAAGTCTCCTGCCAGTCACCTTGATTCCTGGAACAGGGGAGCATCACAGAGTGTACAACCTAAATTGCCCCATGATGGGACGAGTCTGCACTCCATGCAAGAATGGTCATCTCCTGGGAAGCAGATTGTCCCCTCAGGTGATAAGGACAAACGCTTCATGGGGTCACCTTGTAGAACAGAAATCTTGAGCCCCCAGCTGCTAGATAATGCCCCAGTTCTTCCTATATTTAACTCTAAGGCTCACGTCAGCACGCAAAATATGGGCTGAGATGCTTGGTCTCCATATTCTGGAAATGGCCACATTGATTAAAACATCTTCCTGCCTTTCACCATTGCTTCTTTCAGGGTGAGCATCCAGAACCCATTGTTGGGACCCAGCATTAGTCTCTGGTCTAGGACTCCGGGTATACCTGGTGTATTAGTCACTTTTTTGTTGCTGTGATAAAACACCATGACCAAAGGAACTTATAAAAGGAAGAGCTTACGATTGACTGTTCCAGGGAATTAGAGTCCATTGTGGTGGGAGGCATGGCAGCTGGAGCTGGAGCAGCAAGTTGAGGATCACATCTCGCAATGACCACAGGAAGCAGAGAAAGAGCGACTGGAGAACAC
>VZQC01011034.1:38579-64164 GCA_009823505.1 Rhizomys pruinosus | reverse complement strand
CCGTAAACTGGCCTGAGCTGAGCGTGCTCCATTTGTTGTATGAGGCCCAGGCGGAGAAGGGTTTCCAGTCCGTAAACTGGCCTGAGCTGAGCGTGCTCCATTTGTTGTATGAGGCCCAGGCGGGGAAGGGCTTCCAGTCCGTAAACTGGCCTGAGCTGAGCGTGCTCCATTTGTTGTATGAGGCCCAGGCGGAGAAGGGTTTCCAGTCCGTAAACTGGCCTGAGCTGAGCGTGCTCCATTTGTTGTATGAGGCCCAGGCGGGGAAGGGCTTCCAGTCTGTAAACTGGCCTGAGCTGAGCGTGCTCCATTTGTTGTATGAGGCCCAGGCGGGGAAGGGCTTCCAGTCTGTAAACTGGCCTGAGCGTGCTCCATTTGTTGTATGAGGCCCAGGTGGGGAAGGGCTTCCAGTCTCTGTAAATTGGCCTGAGCATGCTCCATTTGTTGTATGAGGCCCAGATGAGGAAAGGCTTCCAGTCTGTAAACTGGCCTGAGCGTGCTCCATTTGTTGTATGAGGCCCAGGTGGGGAAGGGCTTCCAGTCTCTGTAAATTGGCCTGAGCATGCTCCATTTGTTGTATGAGGCCCAGATGAGGAAAGGCTTCCAGTCTGTAAACTGGCCTGAGCGTGCTCCATTTGTTGTATGAGGCCCAGGTGGGGAAGGGCTTCCAGTCTCTGTAAATTGGCCTGAGCATGCTCCATTTGTTGTATGAGGCCCAGATGAGGAAAGGCTTCCAGTCTGTAAACTGGCCTGAGCGTGCTCCATTTGTTGTATGAGGCCCAGGTGGGGAAGGGCTTCCAGTCTCTGTAAACTGGCCTGAGCATGCTCCATTTGTTGTATGAGGCCCAGATGAGGAAAGGCTTCCAGTCTGTAAACTGGCCTGAGCGTGCTCCATTTGTTGTATGAGGCCCAGGTGGGGAAGGGCTTCCAGTCTCTGTAAACTGGCCTGAGCATGCTCCATTTGTTGTATGAGGCCCAGATGAGGAAAGGCTTCCAGTCTGTAAACTGGCCTGAGCGTGCTCCATTTGTTGTATGAGGCCCAGGTGGGGAAGGGCTTCCAGTCTCTGTAAACTGGCCTGAGTGTGCTCCATTTGTTGTATGAGGCCCAGACGAGGAAGGGCTTCCAGTCTTCCTCTGTGGACTGGTTTCTTTCAGGTGTTAATCTTGCTAATCTCCAGCTCCTACTCTCCCAGGACATCACAGAGACTGCGCTCTTTGGTGCAGGTACAAGGAAGAACTGGGGGACATGTCTCGTGAGGAGGCTTGGTCGTTTCTCAGCCCTCAGCAGGCACCTGTTGAATGTAGATGAGCAGTAAGAGACCTTGAGAGCTCAGGACCACCTATGGCAGGGGCAGTCATAGAGAATGGAGCAGGGGCCAGGTGTGCAGGACCTCGGGATGCTGAGTCTGGGTCTGCCATGCTGAGAAGGGTAACAGGTGAGTCTGGAGTGGAGACGGAACCCTGATTGACAGCTTCATGAAGCCACTGCGTCTGCTGCTGACTTAGGTTGGAAAGCAGCTCAATCTGAATGATGGCCATATGTGGGCTTCATGTCCTGAGATGCCTGGCTCTGTGCTGATGGAGCTGCGCCTACTATGGTCTCTGAGGGGTCTCTCTGAAGCCACAGAGTGGGAGGGAAGCGTGAGTACCTACTCCTGTCCTGCTTGAGTAATCTGCAGATGAAAATACCATTCTTGGGCTGGAGAGATGGCCTAGCGGTTAAGAGTGCTGACTGCTCTTGCAGAGGACCCGGGTTCCATCACCAGCACCCACGTGGCAGCTGAGATCTGTCTTTAACTCCAGTTCCAGGAGAATCCGACACCCTCTTCTGACCTCCTAGGCATTGTACGACATGGGTGCACAAACCTACATGCAGACAGTACATTCATACACATATGAAAATAAATAAAATTTAATGGGGCTGGAGACATGGCCTAGTGGTTAAGAGTGCCGACTGCTCTTGCTGGGTTCAATCCCCAGCACCCACATGGCGGCTGAGAACCATCTTTAACTGCAGTTCCAGGGGAATCTGACACCCTCTTCTGACCTCCGCAACATGGTAAGACACCGGTGCACAAACCTACATGCAGACAGTACATTCATACACATATGAAAATAAATAAAATTTATAAAAAAAGAAAATACCATTCTCCCCTCAGTGTGGTTGGCTCGTATGAACAGCACACCACATTAGGGACAACTCTGCTGCTGCTGGAAATTAGTTAATGGGATAAGTTATAATTTTACACTCCAAAATATCAGCATCCATCCAAACTGAGTACATTAAGAGCAATTAGTGCAGATTATGGATTTGAAATGAAGAAGGAGATATATTAATATGTCTAATTATTATGTTAATTAGACATCCGGGCCATAATATTTCAAATGTAAATGGTAATGTTGATGGAGCTGTAATTATTATTATTGGTAGATGTATTATAGAAGGCAAAATGAATCCTTCTCAGCAGTAAATAGCAGCCTGGCCCTTCTGGGGGGAGGTTTATGTGTAAGGCTGCCTCTTCCTTCCCTGCCTTCTAGTGATCGAGTGTCTGAGGAGTCATGAGGCAGGTAAAGGAGGCAGTAGGAAACTCCAGGGAAGTGTTAGGCCTGTGCGTCCATCACCTGTGGCCTGCCTGGAAATGTCTGTTGGATTCAGAGGAAGCTAGAATATGATTTAGGAATTGCTGGGTTCACATCTTTTAATGCCTTGGGCATTCAATGCCTTAAATTGTGTGTCAATTTACAGTTTTTGGAGGCCAGTCTGCTGCAGAGCACTGGGAGTGGGCTGAAAGGGGCTGGGAGGGACGCCTGGGTCACAGAGATGGAATCCTGCTAATGTTCATCTCAGATATACTCAGCTGATCAGGTGGAGAATGCTGGGTTTGCTAAGAGCTTTCCTGATTTAAAAAATGATAGTCCACCTGGGTATATTAGCTCACATCCATAATCCAAACACTTAGATTGTCAAGGCAGGAGGATTTCCCAAATTTGAGGCCATCCTGGGCTACATAATGAGTTCCAGGCCAGTCTGAGGCAAGAGTGAGACTCTGTCTTAAAATCAAACCAAATAACAACAAACACCCCATGAGATCCCACATGCTGAGATTTTATCCTGGCTATAAAATGGAATATAAAGCCCCTGTCCTAATTGGCTTTGCTTTTCTTTTAAAAATATTTTAGTTGGGACACTATGAAAAGATCAAACCTCCACATCATAGGAATAGAGGAAGGAGAAGAATCCCAAGAGAATGGTATTGATCAGATCTTCAACAGAATAATAGATGAAAATTTCCCCAAACTAAAAAAAGACAAACCAAAACAAATACAAGAAGCACATTAGAACTCCAAACAGACAAGATCAGAAAAGAAACTCTCCACACCATATCATAGTTAAACCATGTTTGGGCTAGATGCCCAAGACAAAGACAAAATACTGAAAGCCACAAGAGAAAGATATCAGAAAAAAGATATCAGAAGAAAAGATATCAGAAGATGGAAAAACCTCCCATGCTCATGGATTGGGAAAATTAATATAGTAAAAATGTCCATTCCACCCAGACTCTTGTATAGATTTAATGCAATCCCAATTAAAATCCCCAAGAGTTTCTTCACAGGCTTGGAAAAAAAAGTCCTAATTTCATTTGGAAAAACAAAAGACCCTGAATAGCCAAAACAACCCTGAGTGAAAAGAGCAATACAGGGGGGATCTGTATACCAGACTTCAAACTATACTACAGGGCTATGGTCATAAAAACAGCTTGGTACTGGCACAAAAACAGACCTGTTGATCAAAGGAACGAAACTGAAGATCCAAATTTGAGCACATACAATTTCAGCCACCTCATATTTGACAAGGGTGCCAAGAAGACACAATGGAGGAAAGACAGCATCTTCAGCAAGTGGTGTTGGCAAAACTGGATCACCACTTGTAGAAGAATGAAATTAAACCCCTACCTCTCGCCCTGTACAAAAGCACAAGGATGACATGCAAATTGGTGAAGTGTTCCATATTTATTTTAAAAAAAAGTCAACTCCAGATGGATTAAAGACCTCAATGTGAAACTCCAAACTCTGAAGGTGATAGAAGAAAAAGTTGGCAGCAGACTACAAGACATAGGCATAGGAAAAGACTTCTTAAATCAGATAGCAGCTGCACAAGAATTAAGGTTGACAATTGACAAATGGGACCTCATTAAACTCAAAAGCTTCTGTACCTTAAAAGAAACAATCAAGGAAGTGAAGAGAAATCCCACAGAGTGGGAGGAAACCTTCATGCAGAAACATCTGACAAAGCATTGATTTCCAGAATATATAAACTACTCAAAAAACAAAGAAGAAAGAAAACAAATGACCCACTCAATAGATGGAGCAAAGAGCTGAACAGAGACTTCACAAGTGAGGAATTAGAGATGGCTGAGAAACACCTTAAGAAGTGTTCAACATCACTAATCATTAAGGAAATGCAAATCAAAACCACTTTAAGATATCATCTTACTCCAATAAAACTGACTAGGATCAAGAAAACAAATGATACCAAGTGCTGGAGAGGTTGTGGGGAAAGGGGAACACTCATCCACTGCTGATGGGAATGTATACTCATACAGCCACTATGGAAAGCAGTGTGGAGAACCCTTGGAAGACTTGTAATGAACTTGCCACCTGACGCAGCCATACTACTCCTGGGTATGTACCCTCAAGACTCATCTTACAGCAGAGATACATTCACAGCCATGTTTATTGCAGCTCTCTTCACAATAGCAAGGTGCTGGAACCAACTCAAATGCCCCTCAACTGATGAGTGGATAAAGAAAATGTGGTACATTTATAGAACTTTATAGAACAATGGAGTTCTATGCAGTGGTAAAGAAGGATGACATCATGAGCTTTGCAGGAAAAATGGCTGGAGCAAGAAGATATCATGCTGAGTGAAGTAACACAGTCCCAGAAAATCAAATGACGAATGGTATCCCTCATCTGTGAATGTTAACACCAATTACCTAATTGTATGGCAAACTGAGAAACATCAATGTGATCTGAAAACAACTGTGCTCTTATATTGTGAATCCCTTAAAAATAATTAAAAAAACAAATTAATTGGAAATATAAAAAAGAGAAGAAAAAATGAAGAAAATGCTCCACAGACAAGGCTGATAAAATGGAGAAAATCCTCAACTGAGTTCCCTCTTCCCAGATGACTCTAATCTGTGCCAAGTTGACACAAACTGACCAGCACAGTCACCTTTTTCAGGAACCTGATCAGTCCCAGGAGAGACATGTCCCAGCTCCTTGGGCTGCACACACCACATCTCTCCTGTTGCCTTGGCCTGTGGGATTGGCCTTGTGACCTCTCATGGTAAGGCATGAGATACCAACTGTTCGACTCAGGCTTTGTCACAGAAAGTGGCTTTGTGTTCCAGAGCACCAAGAAGGCAGGAAGAAAAGAACTGCACACCCATCACATGTTCATTTTGAACAGACGTGATGTATTTGTAGCAGGTTTCTTGGACATGGCCTTGCATGGTGACCTTAAGGGCCTAGCTCAACTTTCCTGCCATAGAGACACTTCTGTCCTTAAATGGTGACAGAAAGCCACCTTTGCTTGAGAGTCCTTGAACCCAGGGCCAGTTTTCAGTCCTGGATAGGTGCCCCTTGACAGCTTGCCTTGTGATGTCATCTAGTTATTTCCTTTTAGGGGAATCTTCTAGCCCCAGGGCATATTGCTGGTGGGAGGTAGACTAAGGGATGTGCATTTTCCATGCCAAGGAAAAAGAGTGCCAACTGGTGAAGCCACTGGGTCAACTGGGGAAGCCACTGGACATCATTTCTTCCATAGACTCTAAATCCTTAGCAAAGTGACAAAGAGAAAGGGCTGAGATGATGGGATAGCAGTCTAGTCAGATTTACATTCCTCTGTCTTTTTGGAGTTGTCTAGGTCTTGTCCTTTCTCTTTAAAAATTCAAATTACATTTATTTATTTATTTATTTATTTATTTATTTATTTATTTATTATTGTGTGTGCCAAGGCACAAGTGTAGAGGTTGGAGAACAACTTCCAGTTCATTCTCTCTACCACGTAGGTCCCAGGGATATAGCCTAGGTTGTCAAGCTTGGTAGCAGATCTCACTGGCCCTAGGTCTTGTCATTTCTGAGCATGGCTCCTTGGTCTTTTGTTTGGTTCTGTGAGCTTCTTTCATATCCTCTCATGGGAACTGAGTCCCCAATTGCTTAGGTAACTAAGGTTGGTTATGCTGCAGGTGAATGAGAACCAAGGCCTCTGATGTGTGCAGAGTTAAGTCTCTACAGTGGGAGGGCATTCAGGTGACCAGCCTTCAGGTGGGAGATGAACCATTCAGCTGACCTCCTGACGTCATTGCAAACTCTCACGTCCTTCTACCTGTGTTTCCCTTCCTAACATCCGTCTGTCTGTCTGTCTGTCTGAGGAGCCTGGTCCCCAGAGGGCCCCAGGTCTCAGGACACACAGGGCAGGCACTGTTATGATATTAGGCTCACCGATGTTCACCTTCCCCAGTACAGGAAGAATTTTAATTTCTTCCTCCCAGCTCAGTCAGACGACCAAGGGCAAATGTTCCTGTTTCTCTGAAGTTCTCATCACTCTTTTTGGGTAACACTGTTTTTTTTTTTTTTTTTAACAAAAAACAGGAACACTTTTTTGAGAACTGGGGGTCCTGTCCAGAAGAGAAGAGCAGGGACCTTGAGGTCCATTCCATCTTGATCCCTGTCTCAGGGCCTCTGACCTAATAGTGAGCCTTAGAGTTGAGGTTTGGGGGTGTTGGTGACGCTAGGGGTGATGGGAGTAGTTGGGGGTTTGTCAGGCTGGAATTGGACATGTGCAGAACTGAGGGTCCTTGGGAGACAGAGAACCTGGAAATAAATTTGTAGTGAATGAAAAACCTAAAGCCATGTCTTTAAAGTGAAGAAGGCTGACAGCTGTGGGACTAGGTGTTGCAGCTCTTGCATTTGCAGGTCGCTATGGATTTCAGATCTGGAAACCTCTAGAACAAGTAATCACAGAAACAGCAAGGAAGATTTCATCTCCTAGCCTTTCATACTAGTATAAAGGAGGATTTGAACAGAAAATGAGTAGGCGAGAAGCTAGTCTTATTTTAGGTGTAAGTCCATTTGCTTGCAAGGCCAAGATTAGGACAGAACATAAGAGAATTATGATTTTGAACCACCCAGATGAAGGTGGATCTCCTTACTTAGCTTCCAAAATAAACGAAGCAAAAGACTTGCTGGAAGCAACCACCAAACATTAATTGATGCTCAAGGACTTCACTGAAGAAAAAGATGCAAGACTTTTAAAGCCCTACAAATTAGTGTAAAATATGGTCTGAAGTTTCATATTGGCCAAATCTTTTCTTTCATCATTAAGTTATACAACAATAAAAGATGAATACCCTTGCTTTTTTATTCCCTTTTAAAGGAACCTCAAGATTTAAAAAAAGAAACAAAACAAAACAGGAACTAATTGAAGTTGGATGTAAAGAGAAGGAGATGTGGGAGGAACATGGAGAGCGGGACTAGGAATGGATATAGCCTGTGGCCTAGGAAGGCTGGGTGTCCAGGCAGCAGGGTCAGCCCGTCATGGTCTGTGAGAGGGCACAGCACTGCCTAGCATCCTTTCAGCAGCCTGTACCAGTGTGTTATTGCTGCTTTAGCTCCATTGCAATTTGGGAGAGCAGAGCCTGTATCATTCCCACTCATTCCCAGGCTTCTGTGGAGTTCCAAGGAAGAGGAGAGGCTTGAAGGGACATCTGTGCATGCCCAGGCAGGAGGGGTGCTTGCTGACCCCTTCATCAGGGAATCGGGAGATAGAGCTTTATCTGAATATTGGGCAAAAAGATAGTGTGTGGATTTGAAAGAAGGAACATTGAGAAGCCTGAATTTATCTGATGGGTCTTAATAACGGGACATTGTCTGGGTAGAGTCTGACTACTGCAGACTCTCTGTTGCTAACAGCACTATGCCATCAGCAGTCACTTCTGCCTGACTTCAGTTTGCTCAGGAGCCCAATGTGTCCTTGCTTATAGGGAAATGATCTTTTCCTCAGTGTTTGAGGCTTTCATTCATTCTTTGAACACCCCACTTCCCAGATGCTGGCTGTTATGCATGCATGAGGTCAGCTGTCCCACACGGTAACATGGATCTAGCTGCCTGACTTCATCTTTACAAAGTCCAGTGTGCAGCAAACAGGGCCACTGGTTTCCCTAGAGAGCAGCTAGACTTCTGGGTTAGGGGTGGTCAATGGTGGGATCCCCAGGAAGAGGAGCAGTTGGAGGTAGGGAGGAAAGCAGAGTCCCAAGCCCCACGACTGAACTCCAGGTGGAGGAGCTTGTGAGGTCGACCACTCAGGGACAGTGTGAATCTCATGCTCTGTCCGGCTGCGGAGATCCTGTTTCTACCACACTGGAAGGCGACAGTAACTTGTCTGTGCAAATCAAAGTGCTAAATGCTGTGTAAGGAGTTCCCTGTGGGCCCACTTTCCTAGAGAAAGTCTTCTTTCCTCAGTGAATAGTCACATGTTCTCTGGAAAAGCTAGACTTCATCTACTGAATATTCTTAAAGCAGGGAGTTCCTTGAAAACCTTTGCAAGAAGTGTAACTAATAAGCCAGTAGCAGAGACAAAATCCAAACTTCAGGGAAAACTCAAATAATATGAAAAGTAGGTAGAAAGGGGTGTAAACAACAAAAATGAGGAAGGGAACGAGAAAATAACCAGCCAAGGTGGTCTTGAAAATCCAATTAGATAGATAACTGTATTAAATGTAAATTTCACAAACGTCTTCAGCCTGCATGAAACACTTTGAAAGTAGAGATGACCAGAGTGGTTGAAGACATGAATGAGGCCTCATACACGTTGTGAGGTAAGCATGGGGTGGAAGTGTGAAGCTGGAAGAGGAGGCAAAGCCTGGTCTAAGGAACATTGCAGTGGCCTCATATCTGTCAATCAGGACAGACCTCAGGACAAGAACAGTGACAGGATAAAGAGGAATGGATGCCATATAAAGACAAATGTCAATTAATCAAGAGCTGTGATCCCTGATGTGCAAGTGTCTAATAAAAGAGCTCTTAAGTATGAGAAGCGCACACTGATTGGACTGAAAAGAGAGCGAGACACAGCCATAATTACAGTGGGATGATAACCTTCACCTTGTAATCAATATGATGAATAAACAGAATCAGCAAGGGCCTGGGAGATGGAGCTGTGCTCCTGACAACTGGATCTGAAGACGCTCAGGCCCCCACCCAGCAGTGGGTGTGGCCGCAGCAGTAGAGGCCCACAGGCATGGAGGGCTCCTCTAAGCAAACATAGGACACTCATCAGGGTTCTCAAGTAGACGCCAACATTTCATGATATTGAAATAAAATTTTAACTATAGAAAGTATATTCTGTGACCAGAAAAGATCTGGATGAGAATTCATTCTCCAACCAAAGGACAGCTGGAAAATGCCCTCATTAAGGAAATCAAAGAACAGTCTTCTAAGTAACTTGGGGTCAAAGAAGAAGGTAGGAGATGAGATGCTTCTCACTGAATGGAAATGAAAACAAGATCAGGCCCCTGTGTGCCCGGTTAAGTAATGTGTGAAAGAAATGCATCACACTGGGGCTGGAGCAATGGCTCAGCAGTTAAGAGCATCGGCTGCTCTTGCAGAGGATCCAGGTTCCATTCCCAGCACCCACATGGTGGCTAACAACCATCCCTAACTCCAATTCTAGGAGAATCTGACCACTTCTGACTCCATGGGCATTTCATGACATGGGTGTACTTACAAATATCAGGCAATACACTCATACAAACAATAAAATATTTAAAAAAACTGCATCAAATTAAATATTTATATTAGAAAGAAAGGTTTCAAATTGAGAACAAAAGTTTCTTTCTTACACAATGAGAAAAGAACTGATCAATCCCAAAACAGCTGGAAGGAAGGACAAGATCAAGCTAAGGGTCCCAGGAGGGGCTTGAGGATCTGATGGTTACCTTGGGGAGGATGGTGCTGATGCTGGTAGCCTCTGTTCTCTAGGACACTGCCTGCTGGTGAAGGCTGTGCTGGGCATCGCAGCTCTAAGTGGTCTTCTCAAAGGGAGGGGGCTGTTTGCTAATCTGCTAGGCTATAGCATTTTGGTATGATAATCCAGACACACATTCATCAGTCATAGGAATTTTTGAAGGGAAACTGTGATACCTTCAGAAGAGGTCGTGAAAGAAGATCCAAGAGATGTGGGCAGAGTTAAAGAAACCAACTAAAGAGGCGGGGCAGCAGGCATCTCTGCTCTGTGCAGCTTTGCCTTCTGCCCTCATGGGCTGCAGAGGTCACAGAGCTGGCTCTTCCTGGTCTGGCTTAGGTCGAGTGTCCTTTTCTGATCCATCGCTGGCCAGAGGGATGTGTATTCTGATTGGACAAACCAGGGTTCCAGGCCTGGATCTTGAGGCTGCAGGAACTGGCCATGAAGGAGGTTTCTTCTTCGAAGGAGATGGGTGGTGCTGCCCAAATATGGGTGGGAGGAAAGGGGCAGCAAATCTCTAGCTGGCACTGTGGGCAGAGGCCTTTTGCTACCCTCTCTCTGGTCCTCTCTTCTTAGTTCCTTGTTTCTTGAAAAGACTCCTGATGGCTGTGGGCCTCCAGTGTAGTGCTGGGTAGTTTTGCTATGTCAAGGGCAGCTGGCAGAACCCTGATTACTCTGCAAGCATAATCCTCTTGTGAGGTTGACGTGTTCTCAGGATCGAGATGTGGGTATTTGTGTGGGGAAAGTCATTCTGAGGCCACATTTAGCTCTGTCTTTGGGTCGGGAATGTGAGGTGGTGGAGACAGGAATATGAATAACTCTGGACTCTGAGTCAAAGAGAATTTTAATGCCTTAGAGAAATGGTGGTCAGAGTGTCCCAGGCCTGGGCTGTGAGCATCTTAGCACTGTGAACTCCCTTTTCCTGCCCCTCACTTGTGTTCTCAAGTGCTCAGGCCTTGCCTCTCTCTTCTGCAGCAGAACTCCTCGCCATGGCTATCTTGGTCTGGCATATGATGTCTTTTGAACTGAACTTTTTTTTTTTTTTTGTCATTTTGAGACAGGGTCTCCCTGTAGCTGCAGCTGTCCTAGAACTCGCCATGTAAACCAGGCTGGCCTTGAACTCACAGAGATCCACCTGCCTCTGCCTCTTGGTGCTGGGATTAAAGGCGTTTTTTTGTTTGTTTGTTTTGTTTTTATTTATTTATTTTTTGTATGTGTATGAATGTACTGTCTGCATGTAGGTCTGTGCACCCGTGTCGTGCAATGCCGCGGAGGTCAGAAGAGGGTCTCAGATTCCCCTGGAACTGGCGTTCTCCTGGAATTGGAGTTACAGACTGTTCTTAGCCACCATGTGGGTGCTGGGGATTGAACCCGGGTCCTCTGCAAGAGCAGTCGGTGCTCTTAACCGCTAGGCTATCTCTCCGCCCCTAAAGGCGTTTGTTTTTTAAGAGGAGGGATAAGAATAGAAATTCTTAATTTTCTGTGTAACTTACACTTGTTTTTTCCAATTCAAATAAAGGAAGGTAAGCTCAATCTCTAGCCTGTCATTTTCTGTCTGGGAAACTTGTCACAGAAGCATGTGTCTTCACAAACCCTAGGGCATCCCTTATGGAGAAGTGTCACAGAGGGAGGTCACTTCAGGAATTCTAGGGCATCTTTTCATGGGGCTTCATGCAGGGGAAGAATCTAGGAACTTCTTTACACCTGTGTCCTGTTGCTGCATTAACAATTGATACCAGCTCAGGGGCTTAAAAGCCATGCTTGTGCCGGGCATGGTGGCACATGCCTTTAATCCTAGCACTCGGGAGACAGAGGCAGGCGGATCTCTGTGAGTTCAAAGCCAGCCTGGTCTACATAGAGAGTTCCAGGACAGCTGGGGCTACAGGGAGACCAAAAAAAAGAAGAAAAAAAAAAGCCATGCTCATTAGTGTATAGTTTAGATTCTTGGAATGTGGTATGGGCTGCAGTTATTCTGGAAGCTTCCAGGCAAAGTCCACTTCCTTACCGTCATTGCTTGCTTGATTCATTTTGAAAGGCTTCCATTATCCCTTGGCTTAGGGTCCTCTCTTTCTGTTTTGCTGTTTCTAACATCTGGCTGTGACCCTCCTTATCTCATTACCAGCCACTTGCATTACTCTGGGATCATCCAGATAACCAGGGATCATCCCCAGGTCAGAGCCCAACTTAATAACAAATGCAAGACCTTTTTGTCACACAAGGTCACGCAAGCTTCTGGGATTAAGATGTGGACATCTCTGAGGTACTTTGGTCCACCTGTTCTGGGTAAGTGTATGGTTTAGTTCTGAACTGCTTAAAGGTTTGTAGATGGACTTTTGATATAACTCCACTTTAGGCAGAATAGGTATAGGTATGCATCCATTTTCATTTTTGGAGACCAATTTTATGGCTCCAAGAATAGCTGTTCATCAGTGTAAGACACCTAAAACAAACGTAGAATACTGCCATTGGGGAAATGTGCATTGCCGTGTGAATTCCAACAGCGAGCGAACGAGAGAGAGAGAGAGAGAGAGAGAGAGAGAGAGAGAACACACACACTGGGTATAAGGGTGTAATCAGGGCTTCCCCTCTTTCTATATCTGGTAATTTTTGCTTCTTGGTCTTCAGTCTCTGTCTATAGGTTCTTAAACATTTAGAGTTTTCATATCTCCTTGAATTTAATTGACTCCCTTATTATTATAAATACGCTGTATAACTCATGCTAATTTGTTTTGCCTTGAAGTTAGCCATGTCGGACACTAATGTGTCCACTACACATTTCCTCTGTTGGACTTGTCCTTTGAGACATTAGTTGAGCCCCTTGGCAGCACACAATACATTTTTGCTTTTAGCCATTCCTGTTACTTGTGTCTTTGAGCTGGGCTGTTTTGCCTGTTTGTATTTAGTAGGATTACTCAGATGGTTGGTTTTAAATGCTGTATCATGCTGTTATTTTTTGTTTGCTCTATTTGTTCTTAATTTCTATTTACTCCTTTAATGTCTTTGGGTTGTATATTTTTGTGATTCTATTTTTTTCTCTTGTTGGCTTATCAGCTGTACCTTTTAATTTTGTTGTTTCGGTGGTTAGTTTGGGGTTTGTAGTGTATGTCTTAGATTTTTGGTGTCTAATTCTAAGTGGTCTGACCTTCTTCATGTATAATGGTGGAATCTATGATGCTGGCTTCATGTTTCCCTCTGACCTATCTCTTCCCTATTTCTTCTTGCCTATCTATCTATCTATCTATCTATCTATCTATCTATCTATCTGTCTATCATCTATCATCTATCTACCTACCTATTATCTCTCTCTACCTACTTATTATACCTATTACCTATTATCTATCTATCTCTACCTATCTACCTATCACCTACCTACCTAGTTATTATCTATGTATCTATGTATCTATGTATGTATGTATCTATCTATCTATCTATGTATCTATCTGTGTATCTATCATCTATCTATCTACCAATCATCTATCTTCTATATCTCTCTCTACCTATCATCTATCTACCTACTCACCTACCTACATACCTATTATCTATCTATCTATCTATCTATCTATCTATCTATCATCTATCTATCATCTATAGATCTATCTGCCTATCATATACCTACCCACATACCTATCATTTATCTATCTATCTATCTATCTATCTATCTATCTATCTATCAATCAATCATCTATCTATCATCTATCTATCTTCTATAGATCTATCTGCCTATCATATACTTACCTACTATCTATCTATCTATCTATCTATATCTATAGATCTATCTGCCTATCACATACCTACCTACTATCTATCATCTATCTATCTATCTATCTATCTATCTATCTATCTATCTATCTATCATCTATAGATCTGCCTACCATATACCTACCTACGTTCTATCTATCTATCTATCTATCTATCTATCTATCTATCTATCTATCTATCTATCATCTATCATCTATATACTATAAACAACCCCCAAACTATACACTGTTATTTTTCATTTGAGCAATCAGCTCTAAGAGATTTAACTAGTAAGAATAATTGCTTCACTTTGGCCCATATGCTTCATCTTCCTCTTGTGATTTTTTTTCCTTTGTGCAGTTCCTGGCTTCCATCTGGTCTTTTCCTTTTGCTTGAAGGACTTCCTTTAACAGTTCTTTGTGTATGAGTTTTTTTTAAGATAAGAAGTCTTAGTCTTTTTTTTAATATTTAAAAATATTTTATTTATTATTTTTTTCATTTTTTAACAATAAGTAATAATTTATGAGTACAAGCATCCTTCATGTAAAACCAATTTGCAAGCAGTTGTGCCCAAACCCACACAGCCCAAGGGTCCCACCATCCAGCTGGGGGGCTTGTATGTTCAATCAAGTTGATCAAATAAGTGTCCAGTCTATATTGCTGTAGTTTCACCATTCACCCCAATCACAGCCCTTACATTCTACCACGCCCCCTCTTCTGCAGATTGTTCCCTAGGCTTAGAAAAGGGGCATGGGTGGACGAGAAGCAAAACAGTATACTTTCTCTGGAGCTGTCATTTTGGACTCTGGTCAATTCTGGCTGTTTCCTTTCATAGGCTGACAGATTGTCCAGGAATAACCTTTCAGTCCTACTAATGGACAACAGGCATTTAGATATGTAGGTATTTAAACAGTACTAATTGTTATCATAGGTTACTTTGGTATAGACACAGATATTTGGATGGTATGGTTGGCCCGTCTGAACATTGAAAGGTAGAAAAGCATCAGACTGCTACAGGCATCAAACCCCTCTGTGGATCCTACTTGTAACAACTATTTATAATGAGTCCTAATGAAACTTACCTTCTAGGTGCCACAAAGTTTTAATATGAGAGATTTTCTTACCTCTCCTTCATAGAACAAGGAGGAATATGATGATGATGAGGTCGTTCTCTAACTGTAAATTGGAGCCAACTGTCATAGAGGCAATCTCTTATAAAACTGGTAAAACCACCTTCTTCTTTTTTTGAGACAGGGTCTCCCTGTAGCTCTGGATGTCCTGGAACTCACTCTGTAGACCAGGCTGGCCTCGGACTCAGAGATCCGCGTGCCTCTGCCTCCCAAGTGCTAGGATTAAAGGCGTGCGCCACCACGCCCGGCATTTATTTATTTTGATGTGTATCAATGTACTGTCTGCATGCAAGTTTGTGCACCCGTGTCGTGCAATGCCGCGGAGGTCAGAAGAGGGTGTCGGGTTCCCCTGGAGCTGGAATTCTCCTGGAATCGGCGTTTCAGACGGTTCTCGGCCGCCATGTGGGTGCTGGGGATCGAACCCGGGTCCTCTGTAAGAGCGGTCGGTCCTCTTAACCGCTAGGCCATCTCTCCAGCCCCTAAAACCACCTTCTTTAATTGACTAATAGATATAGGAACTGTGAAAAGGATTATTCTCTATTCAGAACCAAATATAATACTAAAGTCTCCTTAAGCTCTGTACTTAAGCAAAATATATTAATACAGGAGAGCTCTGATATCAGCAATGGATTATTTTACCAAGGAGATGTTGGCCAGGGGATCCAAGCCCCCCAAAAGGTAAAGCCTTCTTGCCTGAAAACTGGGATACCTGCAAGAAGAGAGGCGATAAGGCCCTGCTGTTGAAAACCTGATGTAAGCATGGGAAAGATGTATTGAGACATTTGCAAGTGTACAGTTGGTCTCTGGTATACCAGGGAGTGTTACCAAAGGCCACTAAACCAATAAAGCAAATATAGGTCTCCTTGAGTCAAGCAAGACTCCTCTGTCAGCAGCAGCTACACCTCACCTGCCTGGAAATACTGCGTAGCAGTGGCAGCCATATGCCTGTATATCCCAAATCTAATTGGCTATTAGCTCTCTCCTTGGAGGAATAACCCATGGCTGTTGCTACAAGCTTACATCCTCTAGTGGTTAGGAGATGTTATAAACCAGAGTAAGACCCTGTTATGTTTTACAAGAAGTCTTAGTCTTTTCATGCACTAAAAGTTATTTTGCCTTCATATTTGCTGAGATGTGCCTCAAGATTGACTCTATGTGTGCATGTGTGTATACATCTATATGTGTGTGTACATCTGTATGCATGTGTATATCTGTATGTGTGTGCATTTTCCAATCATTTAAAGACATTGTGCCATCATCTTTTTTAGCTGATGGTTTCTTTCTGTGTGTGTGTGGGGGGGATTGTGCTGATGCTGTTTGTGCATATTCATGTGGAGGTCAGCTATCTTCCTGAATTGGTCTCTATTTTTTGAGACAGGATTTCACTGGACCTGGGACTCATCTATTTGTCTAGACTGCTGCCCAGCAAGCTTCAGGGGTCAACCTATCTCCATTCTCTCAGTTCTGGGGTTCCACATGCATGCCACCACTCTTGGCTTTTACATGGGTGTTGGGGATCTAAACCCAGACTGTCGTGCTTAGGTACCAGGCATGTTACCAACTGAGCCATCTGCCCAGCACCCTAGCCAGTACGTTTCTAATGAGAAAAGGGCCGTTCCCATTGCCTGTTTCCTCTCCACACACTATGACTCTATTCCATCTGCTTTTAAGATTCTGCTCTCTACAGCTGGCTTTGGCTTCAGTGTGCGTTGGTTTTCTTGTCCTCATGTGCGTGGTGCTTGAGGTTTGCTGACACTTTTTGAACTATGAAAGATTTATGTTTTCATCAAATTTAGAAGACGTTTGCCCTGCTGCCCCCCACCTTTTACTCTGAGGAATTCCTATTGTGTGCCTACTTGGTCATTTGAAGTTGTCCAGCCTACATATATGTTGAGTCCATTTGTTTTGGTCTTTGTTGTTGTTGTTGTTGTTGTTATTTTGTCTCCCCCCCCAGCTGAAGACTGAACCCAGGGTCTTGTGCTTGCTGGTCAAGCTCTCTACCACTGAGCTAAATCCCCAACCTGACTCCATTTTTGAACCTTTTCCTTCCTCTGTGCTTAGTTTCATGACTCCTAGTTCTGTGTCCTCAAGTTCAGCAATCTTTTCCTTTGCAGTAGTCTACTCTTAATTCCATATATTGTGTTTATTTTAATCTCAGACTTTTCGTTTCCATTTTTAGAGCTTCAGCTGGGGTCGTTTTATTCAAACCCCTTCCAGGCTCTTTGTGGAATGGGCAAACTCTATTTTCTTAGCACATGAGGCTGTAACCATGACGGCTCTATTTTCTTTTCTACTGAATTCAGGCTATGTGAATGTGGCCTCAGTTTTGATTGGCTAGTTTTTCTACTCATGATGGGTGTCACTTTCTCATTTCCTTGTGTGACTGTTGGAAACCCTCACCTGGGGGCCAATCATTGTGCCTTTCTCTGTACTGTGAGCGCTGTTTCTGTTTTTCTGATAGTGGATTGTGTTCTTCGGGGACAGCTTTATCTTATACTTTGCTTTAAGTGAGGTGGAGTGCTGTAGAGGTAGAGTTAACTAGTCCATTCTCTGGTGCTCTACTCTGTATTCTAGAACTACAGTACTCCACTCTGGCTTGGTGAGGGGGCTCTGTTCCCAGCTGGGTGTGAGCCTTAGTGTTTATTCCTTCCAATCTAGAGAAAGAGCAACTCTTTTCCCCTTCTCTAGTAGCTTTTCCCACGTTTGGCCTGGCCATCACGCTGGCGTGTGTTCAGGGGGAACCCTCTGTAGATTTCTGGGGGATCTCTCTATGCTCCAGCTCTCTGATCTGGCTCTTTGGTTTTCGAGGAAGCCCCAGCCTTATCTCCTTAGCTTAGGGAGAACTCTGGGTTTAGCCAGTAGGATATTTCAGTGAAATACTTTATAGGCAGACATGACAAAAACGCTTGCTAGATGCCTGCAGTTCTCTGTCTGTAACTGTAAGTACTTGGTCTCAGTGGAGAGCCTTGGTCCTGGTCCGGGTCCTACCTGCTCAGTGCTCCTCACCTGGAGTTCGCAGAGGACTGCTGTCTTCAGTAGGAATGGCGTCTGCTGCGAGCCCAGTGATGAGCATCCCTCTGCATCTCCAAGGCTTGATTTCACCTCCCTTGCATTCCAGATTGTTCTGCCCTGAAATATTACTATTGTTTCTCTTCTTTACCAAGCCAGTTGCTCATATTTAAATGTGCCAACACTGGCAAGTTCCAATTACAGGCACAGTGATTACCTCCTGCTTCCTCAGTGCAATGACTATTAATATAATAGGTCAAGGTGGATTTGGGCTTTTTGATATCTTGTGTTATTCTGTTGTCTGATACTGAACTTATCTCCCCAAATATTATATATGTATGTGATTGTAACATACTATATACATAATATTTCTGTGCTTCAACATTGGGGTTTGAAATTGGGTGTGGTGGCGCACACCTTAAATTCCAGCACTTGGGAGGCAGACGCTATAATATTGAGGTCAGCCTAGTCTACATAGTGAGTTCCAGGCCAGCTGGGGGTACAGGGAAACCCTGTCCCAAAAAGACCAAACCAAACCAAACAGAAAAACTCCTGGGCTTTGAGGGAAAATTTTGGACAGCACTGAGGGACAAATGTGGGCAAATGTGAGCTAAAATCTTAGTAGGAGGGGGCTGGAGAGATGGCTCAGAGCACTTGCTCTCCTTTCAGAGGACCTGAGTTCAAGTCCCAGTAACCATGTGGGCCACTCACAGCTGCCTGTACCTTTACCTATGGAAACTATAATGCGTGTTCTAGCTTCTTTAGGCAACACACATGTGTACATACACACAGATACATTTACATAAATAAACAAAATAAACCTTCAAAAATAATTGAAAAGAACAAAAATGCAAATTCACAGGCCAGGTCTCCACGGGGGAGCATTTATGTGCAAAACCTTATGTGGGAGAACTTTCTAGAAGTGCATATTTCAAATACAGGTGAACTTTTGATTACCTGGAGAGTTTCATATTTTAGAGAGGCCTTCAATTTGTCAGAGCCAGATTCGGAATGAGGCTGTCCTTTAAATGGGTTCTGATTCATGAACCACATTTTAGAAACCATTTATTTAACTAACACTAGTGTTGGTATGGCGTGTGCAGTAACAAATTGCATGTGCTGGGACTCAGCTCTGACGCAGAGGCGAGAGCTATGGATATTTGATTAAGATAGCAGCTGGTGTGTAAGTGCCGGACTCTAATGCACAGAACTCAGTTATTATACAGTGGGCTAAAACAGTTACTGCAAAATACCACAATTTAGAAAATAAAGGTTACTCAAGAGCATGAAATTATTTCAAGTTAATTTTGTACTCTGCCTTTGAAACTGATTAGTGTAAAATGTAATGAAATGTAATTTCTGCTAAACAGCTTAAGCAGACATGGAGCACAGAAACTTACAATTAGAACTGATTGATGCCAAATCTTTCCTGTGTTAAAGGAAACCCGAATGCATGGCAGAGGTTATCAAGGTGACCCTGGCAGGGCAGACAGCCTGGCCTCTGGGATGGGGACCTCTGTCAGGCAGCTCAACTTGACTGACTTTTGGGGGCCTTAGGGACATCAGGAAACACTGCTGGTCTTCCTGTGGTAGGAGTTGGTGGTACATTACAGGACGTTTTTATTTTTAATTTTATTTATTTATTTATTTATTTATTTATTTATTTATTTATTTATTTATTTATTTATTTTTTGAGACAGGGTCTCCCTATAGCCCCAGCTGGCCTGGAACTCTGTAGACCAGGCTGGCCTTGAACTCACAGAGATCCACCTGCCTCTGCCTCCCGAGTGCTAGGATGAAAGGCATGCATCACCATGCCTGGCTTTTGAAGACAGTTTTTAGCTGCCACGTGGGTGCTGGGAATTGAATCTGGATCCTCTACAAGAGCAGTCGGTACTCTTAACTGCTGAGCAATCTCTCCAGCCTCATGCAGGACTTCCTTATGTATGAAACTGTGTGCATGCATATGTGACTGAATGTATGTCTGTGTGCAGGAGAGTGTGTTTGCCTGTGCATGTGTGTATGTGTGCGCGCGCGCGTGTGTGTGTATGTGTGTGTGTGTGTGTATCTATATGTGAGTGTGTGTGTGTTATGTGAGAGTATGTGTCTGTGTGTATGTGTCCATGTGTATGAGAATGTGTGTTGTTATGAGTGTGGGGTTACTTACAGGAGTATGAATTTGGGGTTATTTAGAGGAGCAGCACTGATTCAAACACAGCTACATTGCCAAAACACTACCATGGTGAAAGTCCACAAAAGCAGAAGCCTGGAGCTCCCTGTGCAACCTACAGGAGGCCAAGAGGGTGGAGAGGATCTCTGTTTCTTCCATGCACTTCAGCTTCTCTGAGCCTTTTCTATGCAGCCCAGCTCTTCTGAGAGTATCCCCAGCAGTCCTTAGGGTGTATGAGCATGGGGAGGATGCCTGGTGGCACTTCCTGAAGCTACTGAGTTGTTTCCTTACAGAGCTGAAGAGCTTCTCTGCAGAATGGAAACTTACCTTGGAGGGAATGCCACACACCAGTGTGAGAGTTGTGATGGAGGACAGCATGGTGACGCCCTTACGATGGGCGCGTGCTCTTGACAAATGGTTTTTCCCAACCCTGCAACTCAAAGTACACAAGCTCACTGAACCATGTGTTTCTGCTGTGACAGGGGCATATGACCTTAATCCCCCCTGGTCCTTCCTTGTCCTCCACCAATAATATATAAATGTGTGCATGTGTGCTTTATGTATCAAACACTGCAAATAGCACTTGACTCATTGCAAACAGAGAAATTTTATGTACAGTGTTCCAGGCCCTGGGATGGAGATCAAGGGGCAGGGGTCTCTGAGAGGTCAGGTGCCCACTTTTATTTTCCGTGTCATGCTGGATATACTGTTTCAATAAAAAATGAGCAAAGCTCTTGCCGGAGAGAATAATTCTGAGGGAAATCTGAAGGAGCAGGCTGGTCTGCTCTCTGCCTCAAAGCATGTGTGAAGGGGCTGTCTTTTGAAAGTGTCACTCTAATATGGCGTAATTCCACAGGGAGGTGGTTTCTGGTACCTGGAAGGAGTCCAGGCCTAGTGCCTGCTAGCAGCTGCCTGCCTCCCATGCTTCATAAGCTGGTGACAACTCAGCAGCATGGAGGGCAACTTCACTATGTGACCTCAAGAAAGGAAGGGCTCTGCTGAAGGCTTGAGAGGGTGTGTGCTCATGTGTGCAGGTGCAGTGTGGCTGACATGGGGACTTCTGAGCTGGGCACCTTGTGCTGCCTTAGGAAAATTGATGTCTGTCTGTCTGTCCGTCCATCCATCTGTCTTTGTGTGTGTGTGTGTGTGTGTGTGTGTGTGTGTGTGGTCGGGGCAGAGGGAGAGAGAGACAGAGAATCGAGAACAATGGACACAGAGAGAAACTTGGGAGAAACTAAGTGATTACGGAGGCCAATGAGTTCCAAGATCTACAGTTGGTCTCAGGCTGGAGAGTGGAGAGAGCTGAGAGGAAGAAGTTTCATGGGAAGAAGTGAGATCTCTGATCAAGCAGGCAGCAGGGTTTTCCTTCACCTAGTCATTTGTTCAGACCTGTGGGTGTGCCTGAGCTCAGGGGTGTGAGCTCACATTTCAGCTAGCATGTTTGGGGATAATGAGCCAGGTCATAAAACCTCTGGGTCTGACCCCCTCCTTCCATGCCCACTAGGTGGGGTAACACATAATGAGGTAGGTCTGACATTGGCTACTGGGAAGTGATGTCATGTAGCGGTGAGGGCTGCCTGTCCTAACCCTATGTAGCTGCTTGCCCTGCATGAAAAAAGAGATTTCCTACAAGCTTTTCTACCAGAAAGAGATCTGTGGGTTATGACTGAGTGATCAATCATGAGCTATCAGTTTTTCAGCTAGCTTTCTACCTTGTGCATCATGGGGCTGGCTCCCTTGATTGGCTGCGTGGTTGCAAAGGCCAACAGCCCCCAGCCATGGATGGGGGCTGAGGAAGCCAACAGCTTCCCAGTTGGTTTTGACCATGAAGTCCATCAGCTTCATGGTTGTGTGCCGGCTGCAAGACTATCAATCCTGTAGCCATGAGGCCAACAGCCTCAGGCATGGGGTTGGCTGTGAGGTCAGCAAACTTACATGGCAGCCGGAAGGCCGACAGCCTCCTGGACACCTAGCACTTATAACCATAGGAATTTTTGATCTCTCCCACCCCTCCCAGACCTTCAGCATAATTGGATGAGGCTCACCCACACTGCAGAGGCCATGTGTATGACTCCGCTCACTGTCTAGAATTATCTATCTCACCCACAAGCACCCTCACAGATGTACTGAGGATAGCATCTCCCCAAATTCCTGGGTAGGAACTGACAAGGTTAACCCTCACAGATGGCATGGTGTCCTTCACTCGAGCAGTCCAATCTCCTTGACTTTCAGCCTTATTGGCTTTATTGGCAAATGCGTTTGAGAAAGTTATTTTTGTCTTTTCATTTGATACATCATAGTAGCCATGAGTGGGGAAGTGTGGGGTCAAAGTGAGCACTGCTATTGGGGTGCAGCTCTGAGAAGTCCAAGATTTATGAGGTATAAAATCTCCTCTCACCCCACAGACATCCATCTGATGGGCGTGTTTCTCCCCACTGCCCAAGTTAATTGCTTTTTTAATGTTGTATTCTATACCTGCCAAGAGTTAAATAAAACTAATAAGTCTTGGATAGTTTCTAATGACATTATGCCACTTCTAAGAATGAAAATAGGTTATTAACTATGCATTTTCAAAACAGAGAAGACGCAGGTGCAATGTGAGATCTTGCACATCTGAGCTGGGCCTCACCAGCCATGTAGGGAGGCAGCGTGTCTGATAGGCCCATATTCCTGCCTTCTATATCAGCCTTGAGGACCTGGAGAGGAAGGAACAACCTGTGTCTTCCTGTCTGCTGCCATTTTCCCTGAAGGTCCCCAAAGCAGGCAGGTGATAGGCAGTGCCCAGGGCAAGACACTGCCATTTCACCCGAGGTTCCTTGTGGCTGGTACTCTTTGGGTGGAGCTGAGTCTGGTGGGCAGTGGGACACTAAACATTAGCTTCAGGTGGTAGGTTGGGGAGGAATTTGTAGGCCTGCTGGGATCACTGGACCCAAGTTCCCAGCTAGTCAAAGAGTGAAGGTGTTATGAAGGTAGCCAGCCTGAACTATAGGAGAACAGCTCGTATAGGTGGTTCTCTTGTCTCACCTGCACCTCATAGTGTGGTCCTACCACCCCTGCAAAGCCGCCCACTTACTGACCTTTCTCCAGAGCTGTGTCCCCTCTCCCGACCTCATCAGAGACTGCCCTGTTTCCTCAGGCACTATGCCTCCCTCCATCTGTGGCTTCCTGGTCCACCAGCCCTCTCAGCTGCCTTTACTTTCTCTGTCCTAGATCTGGTAGTGACATACTAAGGCATCACATCCCCTGCCTTCTGGGAGCTCACTGTGGAGCAGGTGGGGAGCAGAGGGACGGCTACCTCTGAGTATTTGAGGACTGCAGTGGAGCCTGTTTGCCTGTGTCCTTTCTGTAGCTGGGCTGCTCCAAGTAGAGGGTGCTGCTCCTAGTGACTTACACCTGTCTGCTGCCTCCTGTTCTTGAGTGGCTGGCTGAGTGCTTCTCATGCTCAGCAGAGCCACTGCTATTGGCTGAGTGCTTCTTGTTGTCAGCATGGCCACTGCTATTGGCTGAGTGCTTCTCATGGTCAGCACAGCCATAACAATTGGCCGAGTGCTTCTCGTGGTCAACACAGCCACAACAATTGGCTGAGTGCTTCTCGTGGTCAGCACAGCCATGACAATTGGCTGAGTGCTTCTCATGGTCAGCAGAGCCACAACAATTGACTGAGTGCTTCTTGTGGTCAGCACAGCCACAACAATTGGCTGAGTGCTTTTCATGGTCAGCACAGCCATGACAGCTGGCTGAGTGCTTCTTGTGGTCAGCACAGTCATGACAATTGACTGAGTACTTTTTGTGGTCAGCACAGCCATGACAATTGGCTGAGTGCTTCTCATGATTAGCACAACCATGATAATTGGCTGATGCTTCTTGTGGTCAGCACAGCCATGACAAGTGGCTGAGTGCTTCTTGTGGTCAGCACAGCCACTGATATTGGCTGAGTGCTTCTCATGGTCAGCACAGCCATGACAGTTGGCTCAGTGCTTCTTGTCACCAGAACAGCCATGACAATTGGCTGAGTGCTTCTCATGATTAGCACAACCATGATAATTGGCTGATGCTTCTTGTGGTCAGCACAGCCATGACAAGTGGCTGAGTGCTTCTTGTGGTCAGCACAGCCACTGCTATTGGCTGAGTGCTTCTCATGGTCAGCACAGCCATGACAGTTGGCTCAGTGCTTCTTGTCACCAGAACAGCCATGACAATTGGCTGAGTGCTTCTCATGATTAGCACAACCATGATAATTGGCTGATGCTTCTTGTGGTCAGCACAGCCATGACAAGTGGCTGAGTGCTTCTCGTGGTCAGCACAGCCACTGTTATTGGCTGAGTTGCTTCTCATGGTCAGCACAGCCATGACAGTTGGCTCAGTGCTTCTTGTCACCAGAACAGCCATGACAATTGGCTGAGTGATTCTCATTGCTGGCACAACCACAGCCACTTTCCTACCACTCTGACTTTCTGTCATACTTCTGGGTGGAGGCCCTTTCCAGTCCTCCATCTTGTGACCTCAGGAGTCCCCAGCCCACCCCTGTCCCTAAGGCTGTCACCCACACATACTGTGCCACCCTATTTCAATCCGATATCTCCTTGTACAGATATAAGCATCCAATTTCCAATAGGATATTATGCTGGCAGCCATTTTCTTTCTTTTTTTTAATATTTAAAAAATATTTTATTTTTTTCATTTTTTTAACAATATATAATAATTTATGAGCACAAGCATCCTTCATGTAAAACCAATTTGCAAGCAGTTGTGCCAAAACCCACACAGCCCAAGGATCTCACCATCCAGCTGGGGGGGGCTTGCATGTTCAATCAAGTTGATCAAATAAGTGTCCAGTCTATATTGCTGTAGTTTCACCATTTACTCCAATCACAGTCCTTACATTCTACCATGCCCCCTCTTCCACAGATTGTTCCCTAGGCTTAGAAAAGGGGCACAGGTGGACGAGAAGCAAAACAGTCTACTTTCTCTGGAGCTGTGTTTTGGACTCTGGTCAATTCTGGCTGTTTCCTTTCATGGGCTGATAGTTTGTCCAGGAATAACCTTTCAGTCCTACTAATGAAGCACAGGCAATTAGATATATAGGTATTTAAACAGTACTAATTGTTATGGTAGGTTTGTTATAGACACAGATATTTGGATGGTATGTTAATCTATGAATTACTTTTTTTTCTGTAATATATGACAGGGTCTTACTGTGGCTTATAACATCTCCTAACCACTAAAGGATGTAAGCTTGTGGCATCAGCCATGGGTTATTCCTCCAAGGAGAGAGCTAATAGCCAATTAGATTTGGGATATACGGGCATATGGCTGCCACTGCTGCACAGTATTTCCAGACAAGTGAAGTGCAGCTGGTGCTGATGGAGGAGTCTTGCTTGACTCAAGGAGACCTATATTTGCTTTATTGGTTTAGTGGCCTTTGGTAACACTCTCTGGTATTCCAGAGACCAACTGTACACTTGCAAGTGCGGTCTCAATACATCTTTCCCATGCTTACATCAGGTCTTC
>VZQC01011034.1:0-34603 GCA_009823505.1 Rhizomys pruinosus | reverse complement strand
CAATGTGCCGGGTGCTGGCTGCAAGAGCAGAGGGCAGCTCCACCCAGACAGCCAAACCCTACAAGGGTTTCTGGTTTGGACCCAAGCAGGCCAGCTCACGGCTCCCCACCAGCAGCCATTTTCTAATAAGGATGGAATCCAAGGATTCATGGACTACAATGGAAAAATTACTGCTGAAACTGAGCTCTTCTTCCCACTGTGAATGCAAACATCCCAGACAGTGGTCCCCACAGTGACCCAGGATGGGCTTGTCTCCTGAACACATGCTTCTGAAGGTGGGGAGTTTGCTGTTGCAGTGACTCGTGTCACGCAGCCAAAGCCTCCAGCTCCACTAGGCTTCAAGGGGACCACAAGGACCTTCCACACCACAGTCCAGTCACTATTAATCTCTGCCTCAAAATCACCTCAGTCATCAGGGGATCCAAGCCCCCAAAATTATAAAGGCCTTTTGCCTATAATTGGGATATATGCAAGGAGAAAGGCGGTAAGTCCCTGTTGTTAAAGACCTGGGGTAAGCATGAAAAAAATGTTTTGAGATGTCACTTGCTAATGTACAATTGACCTCTGAAATGCCAGAGAGTGTTACCAAAGGCCACTAAAGCAATACAGCAAAATATTGGTCTCCTTGAGACAAGCAAGACTCCTCCGTCAGTATCAGCTACACCTCAACTACCTGGAGATACTGTGCAGCAGTGGCAGCCATGTGTCTATATGTGTCCCAAATCTAATTGGCTATTAGCTCTCTCCTTGGAGGAATAACTCACAGTGGATGCCACAAGATTATGTCCTCTAGTGGTTAGGAGATGTTATAAGCCACAATAAGAACTTGTCACCCTTTATAGAGAAACCACAGTTTGTGGATTAGCATACCATCCAAGCATCTGTGTCTATGCTCACAGCTTAGCTTGCCATAATAATTAGAACTGCTTAAATGCCTGTACAACCAATTGCTTGTGCTTTGTTAGTATGACTAAAAAGGTATCACTGGATAAGCTGTCAACCCATGAAGGGAAACAACCTGAACAGACTAGAGTCCAAAATGACATCTCTAGAGAAAATGGACTGTTTTGCTTCTCACCCACTTGTGCCCCTTTCCCAAAGCCTAGGGAACAACTTGCGGAAGAGGAGGCATGGTAGAATGCAAGGGCTGCGGAGAGACTGGGGTGAATCATGAGACTACAGCAAAATAGACTGGACTTCTGTTTGGTCAACATCCTTGTGCATACAAGCTTCTCCAACTGTACTATGGGAACCTTGGGTTGTTCAAAATTTGGACATAGATACTTGCAAATTGGTTTTACATGAATGTTCCTTACATTCATTGCTTATGCTTAATAATTTGGCTCACTTCAAAAAAATGCACCAATTACCTAATTGTATGGCAAATTGAGTAACGTCAATGTTATCTGAAAACAACTGTGCTATTATATTGTAGAATCCCTTAACAAAAAAAAAGTAAGCAAGGAAAAAAAATCACCTCAGTCATCATGTCTCTGCTGAGAGCCTGCAAAGCTTCTGTTTCCATATCACAAGTTTGTTGTACCATACTTCATGATAATGGATTATCCCTGCAGTTATGTGTGTCTTTCCATTCCTTTAAACTCCATTCTGAGAAGGGGTCTGTGAGCTTTGCCAGCTGCCCCAGAGTCCTTTCCAAGTCCACAGAGTGAGATGCCCAGCCCCATGGACCTGGCTGCTATGCCTCTGCCTCCCATGCTGCTGCCTTTTTACCTCCCTGACCTACAGGGAGGTGGCTGTGCCTCTTGCACCTGAGGCTTCATTCAGAGAACTGTGGCCCAGTTCCCTGGCATGCACTGGTCTGCCCTTGCTCATGGCCTGTGCTTTATGCACACAGACTCTGTGCATACCCTGCACATTTCCAACATCCTGCCTTCATGTGATTTTCCTTCTAAAACAATCTTCCCCCTCCTGGAAGGCCCATTTCTGGCAACATGTTGGCTTAGCCTTCTGAGAGCTCAGCCTGTAGTTCTCCCAGTGTTTTGGTGATGTTTGGGGTCAGGTCATTCTGAGCAGCAATGGGTGTGGGCTGAGGCTGATGAACAGGAGGTGGCAGCCTTTGGTGCCCGTCACTGTGTCCCTACTAGTGTTTTCTGGAATGAAGGTATTACCAGGGAGCCACCCCTGTCTGAGGAACCAGCTAGTCTCAGTGATCCTTCAGAGGCAGTAGGAGGCAGAATTGGGAAGGCTCTGGGGCTCAGAGGGAGGACTCAGAGCCTGGCTGCCTGGTAGACTCGGCTTCCTGGGTCGGTGATGAGACATTTCCCTGTCCTCATAGTGTGGGTGAGCTGGGGCTCTGGCTTGGATGTAGGGCCTTGCTGTCTGAGCTAGGCTGAGTCATGTTCCCCCTGCCTGACTCCTGTATACCCAAACCTCAGGTGTGTCCTGTTTGGGAACCGGGTGTCGGTAGTAGAGGTGTTCAGTTAAGGAGGCCCCGCTAGGTTAGGGGGACTCTGAATCCAGGATCCTCATAAAAAGGTCATGTGGCAACAGGGGCAGAGGCTGAACTTGATGTGGCCACAAGCCAAGGAGCACTGGTGGTTGGTAGCTGCCAGAAGCTGGAGACAGATCTGGATGACATTGTTCCTGTCTCCAGAGATGCACCTCCTACCGAGGTGCTGAACTTGTCTTCTAGCCCCCATGGCTGTGGAAGGTCACATTTCAGGTCCAAGTTTGTATTGATTTATTAATGGAGCTCCAGGGAAGGTCCATTAATGTGCTTTGGGGACCACACATGTGAGCCATCAGGATCCTCCTGCAGACCCCATGTTTACACCTTCCTAGTTCCCCACCTGTGTGAATAGGAAGGACTGGGTGGGCATCAGGGGTCTATCTGTCAGCTGCAGGACTGGGCGGGCATCCAGGGATCCATCCGTCAGCTCCAGAGCTGGGTGGGTGTCAGGGGTCCATCTGTCAGCTGCAGGACTGGGCGGACATCATGGATCTATCTGTCAGCTCCAGGATTGGGCAGGCATCAGGGGTCCATCTGTCAGCTTCAGGACTGGGTGGGCATCAGGGGTCCATCTGTCAGTTCCAGAGCTGGGTAGACATTAGGGTGTCCATCTGTCAGCTACAGGACTGGAGGACTTACTGAGCCTGTAATTTGAAGTTGTTTGAGCAGCGGTGTGTGTGTGTGTGTGTGTGTGTGTACACACAGTTTTATTTTTAATTAACTTTGGCACACAGCATGTGCTCCAATGCTTTCAGTTACCACATATAATTATTTGCATATAAATTTTAGAAATGTCAAGTGAGTAATTTCTTGGCAGAAGTTGCTTGAAAACCATCAAACAGCCATATTTCTAACTGCTGCTGAAATCCTAGGCTTCTCAGACCACAGAGGATATGGCCTCAGGTGGCCTGCGGGGCAGGTGGGGGTCAGTGGACCAGCTTCTGTGATTGATTTTATTGATGAGCAGGACTTTTAATCATGGTTATTTAAAAACCTCTGAAGATACATTGCTCATGGGATGAAGAATTCATGTATTTGAAGATAGTTCAAAAATTGTCTCACTTTTCTGAAGCTGTGTGCTGTGTGTGCTTTAAGAAATAATTTATTTCACCGGGCGTGAAATAAATTTCACACCTTTAATCCTAGCACTTGGGAGGCAGAGGCAGGTGGATCTTTGTGAGTTCAAGGCCAGCCTGGTCTACAGAGTGAGTTCCAGGACAGGTGGGGCTACAGGGAGACCCTGTCTTGAAAAAAACAAAAAAAAAAAAAAAGAAATAATTTATTTCATTTTAAAAAATATTTGTGTGTGCGTGTGTGTGTGTGTGTGTGTGTGTGTGTGTATACACATGTGTGGGGATATGTGTGGAGGTCAGAGGTTAAATTGTGGATATCAGTTCTCTACTACCATGTGAGTTTGGGGTATCAAACTCAAGTTATCAGGCTTAGTGGCAAGCACCTTTACAACTGCGCCATCTCAGTGGTCCCAGGGTGACATTTAAACAGATATCTTTCCTGTGTGCAACTTGTTTCTAAAAATATTTTATTCATTATTATTTGATGTGTATTGGTGTATTGCCTGGATATATGTAAGCGCCCCCATTTTGTGCAATGTCCATGGAAGTCAGAAGAGGATGTCATATTTCCTGGAACTGGAGTTATAGATGGTTGTTAGCTGCCATGTGGGTGCTGGGTCCTCTGCAAGAACAGTCAGTGCTCTTAACTACTGAGCCATCTCTCTAGCCCCCCTTATAAGATTCATTAACCATTCATTTGTTGGCCTTTGCCTGGTAGACAGAGGAAGTGAGGCTGCAGTGTGTCTGTGTTAGTGACTTACTCGTTAGTGTGAAAAAGCATACGAAAAAGAACTTAAGGAAAGAAGGTTTATTTTGGCTCACAGTTTGAGGGTATAGTACATCATGGTGGGAAGGGAGAGTGACAGGCGTGAGGCAGCTGGTCATATTATAGCTCTAGTACAGCCAGGAAGGAGAGGAAGGGAGGGAGGGAGGGAGGGAGGGAAGGAGGGAGAGAGGGAGAGAGGGAGAGAGGGAGAGAGGGAGAGAGAGAGAGAGAGAGAGGCATAGCTGGTTTTCTCCTTTTTATTCAGTGCAGGACCCCAGTCTTGGGTGACATCTACATTCAAGGTAAGTCTTCTAACCTCAAATTAATCTAGATACTCCCTCATAGACATGCCAATGGTTTGTCTCCTAGGTGAGTCTAGAGCCTGTCAGGCTACAACCACCTATCACAGTGACTGTATCTCCAATCCTGCAGGTGCTTGCTTTCAGCAGGAAGGAGTTCCTGTGTGGTTGAGTGACTGGTGGTGGTCAGGAGAGAGGTTACCATCATCTGTTCTGAGGAAGAATGATTTATACAAGAAAGAGATACAGTGATAAACAGAGGCCATTTGAAAATTCAAGAGTGTAGACCTTTAGTAGGCACAGAGACTCACATGTTGGTTGAGATACACATTCTTAGCCAATGATGCTGGGCAGCACTGGGAACCCGGGGCTGAACAAACTGTCTGTGGTCCTGACTCATGGTTCTGAAATGGGGTGTCAGAGAGGTTTTGAGGCTCTAGCTTCTTAACTCTACTTTCTGGGGCTCACTGGTGATCTCTCTTCACAAAAACAAGGATCACAGATGTCCTGTCTTGTCTCCTGAAAGACTTCCCCTGCAGAAAGGTGTCAGCCACAAGGTCACATCTGGGGCCCTGGCTTCAGGCAGCAGATGAAGTCAGCTGTATCCAGAGACCAGGAGTGGCCTAAAGGCTGCAACTTGGCCCTTTATTACCATGCTAGGGGCCATGAATCACAGCAATCTGGGCCTCCCAGTTGTGTCCAAGGGGGTTGTCCTTCTTCAAGTTCCAACTCATAAACCTAAAGGCAGTGTCTCCTAAATACCAAGTTTTCAAAAAACAGTTATTGAGAGATAGCTTTCTAAACCACATTGTACATTTTAAGGTCTTTTAAGATTGTGTAGAATGTCAGGTATAGTTGTTTGGAGATTCAGAGCTTAAGCTCATCAGCCACACTGGATAGCAATACCCTCAAACTGTTAAAGTATGTAAAGGCATTTAGGGGTGACTTTTGTTTTCTAGAGCTTTCTTTAGCAGAATCCAAGGGACAACGAGAAGGGTACAGAAGAGGAGCTGTGTGCCCTGTGTATCAATTTTTCCACTAGAGACAAGAAAAGAACCTTGAAGCCCCCTAGTGCCTGTCATGGGGCTAGGTACATGGCTAGCGTTAAAACATCTCACAGTGAATAGATAGATGGATGGAGAGGTGATGGTCAATGTATAGATGAATGGATGAATGATAATGATGGGTGGATGGATGATGATGGATGGAATGGATGAATGAAGATAAATGGAATGAATGGATGATGGATGGATAAATGGATGATGATAGATGGATGAATGGATGATAGATGAATGAATGAATGGACAGATGGATGAAAGGATGCTGGGTGGATGTATGAATGATGATGATGATGGATGGATGAGTGGGTGAATGGATGACAGGTTGATGGATGAAAAACGATGATGGATGTATGATGACAGATGATGGATGATGATAGATGTATGAATGGGTGGATGATGATAGATGATGGATGGGTGGATGATGATAGATGGTGGATACATGGGTGGATGAATGGTGGTAATGATAAATGATGATCTGATGAATGAATGGTGATAGAGGATGGATGATGATAGATGGATTCATGATGATAGTGATAGATGATGGATAGATGAATGGTAATAGATGATGGATGGATGATGATAAGATGATGGATGCATAGATGATGATGGATGATGATGGATGGTTGGATGATGATAGATGATAGATGATAGATGGATAAATGATGATAGATGATGGATAGATGAATGGTAATAGATGATGGATGGATGGATGATGATGGATGATGATGGATGGATGATGATGGATGATGATGGATGGATGGATGATGATAGATGATAGATGATGGATAGGGAGATGTTGATAGATGATGGATAGATGATGAAGATGATGGATTATGATGGATGGATGGATGATGATAGATGATGGATGGATAGATGGATGATGATAGATGATGATGGATGGAAGGATGATGATAGATAATGGATGGATGATAGATGATGGATGGGTGGATGATGACAGATGATGGATGGAGACAGCACATTGGTTAAAAATGATGACTTTGTGTGGACACACGTATGTGTGTGTGTGTGTGTGTGTGTGTGTGTCTGTGCCTGTGTGGATGCAGGTGTAGGTGTGGCTCCGCACATATACAGAGGCTAGGGGATACCCAAGGGTGTCATTCCTCAGGGACTGTCCACCTCATTTTTGAGACAGGACCCCTCAGTGGCCTGGAACTTGATGCTCAGACGAGGATGGCTAGCTGATACGGCCATTTCTGCCTCCACGGTGTTGGCATTACCAGTGCTCAGCACCACACCTGGCTTTCCTCCATGGCTTCAGGGGATTGAACTCACTCATGCTTATGTGACTGATAAGCACTGTGCTGAGAGTCTCCCCAGCCCCCTTCACAACACGACTATTATACAGTGGAGAGTGATAACTCTCAAAGTTTCAGTTTAGCACAGGCTTTGTGTCCTGTCAGCACAAACAGCCCGTGCCTCTCGATTCTCATTCAGCTCTTGATAGAGTCTCCTAAGTTGTTATTATTGCTTTTCTCACCAAATTGTGGTCACTGCAGGGCAGGGACCTTGTTCTGGCCATCCTTGTCCCCTGTCACCCACACAGTCCCAGTCACTTAAATCAATATTGGCTGATGAGTGTAATTCGCCGGACACCCTGCAAGGAGGAGCTGCTCCCAATTAAGCTGAAGGAAAGCCCTTTGCAATGGTGATATCGACTGTTCTGCATCTTCCATGTCTCTCAATATTGAACAAAGTTTTGTGTCCTACTTTGGCAAAAATAACTGTTTATTCAAGTTATTGATTCTCTGCAAAATCTGATTCCCTCATTTTATGTAATGAGGGCAATCACTCCCCTTATCTGTCCCAACATGATATATTACAACCATGCAGTGCTGATCACTGTGATCAGGGTAGGTGTGGTCCAGTCATTGATGGTGGGCACCGAGTGAAATGCTGCAACTACAATTCACAGAGAAGTTTCCAGCAGGATTCACAGGTCAGTCAGATGAGGAACAGAAGTGTTAACCAGAAGGAAGGATCAGGAGGCGACGATGTCCCTGATGAGGCCCCAAGGCTTCCTATAGTTCTACAGGACATATACAGAGCTACCGAGGACAGGATGGTCATAAGTGCCACCTGGGAACAGGCTCCCCCCCTCCTCCTCCTCCTCCTCCTCCTCCTCCTCCTCCTCCTCCTCCTCCTCCTCCTCCTCCTTCTTCTTCTTCTTCTTCTTCTTCTTCTTCTTTCTCCTCCTCTTCTTTAATAGTTATTTTATGTGGACATGTGTGTCTGTGTGTGAATATGTACACATAAGTGCCCTTCTAGGTCAGAGGAGGTGTTGTAACCCCCGGAGCTGAAGTTGCAGGTGGTTGCGAGCTGCCTACATGGGTGCTGGCAGAGAACTGGGATCCTTAGCCGGGTGTGGTGGCACACACCTTTAATCCTAGCACTTGGGAGGCAGAGGCAGGCAGATCTCTGTGAGTTCAAGGCCAGCCTGGTCTACAGAGTGAGTTCTAGGACAGCTGGGGCTACAGGGAGACCCTGTCTTGAAAAGACAAAAAAAATAAAAGCCAAAAACTGGGATCCTTGACAAGTGGAGCATGTGCTTTTAACTGCTGAGCTATCTCTCCAGCCCAGGCCTCAGCCTTCTTGAGAGGTCCTGAGTGGTAACCCCCAAGGTCATGCTGGCTCTGCCCACTGGAGTCCTCCCCCATTCCTGCACTTTCCTGGCTGTGTCTGAAGGGCAAGCCCACCAGGATACTCAGCTGGTGGGGAAGGTGGAGAGAGTATCTCACTAGTTTTGAAAGGCTACCTCATTAAGTGGTATGAGGCTGCAGATTTTAGACGTTACAAAAGAACAGAATCCCTCAATAATTTAAACTGTGTTTAGTTTTGACTGGAAGTTTCCTTTCTCTAGCAGAGTCTGGGAAGCTGACCTTCTGTTACCCTCTAAGGAGGCATTAAAGGCCTTTCTTGGCTCCTGTTTTGCTGTTTTCTGGGAGGGCAGCCTAGTCATCTGCTGTTCCAGACTGACTAGTCCCTGCCATTTTACTAGCCATGTGCTCAGGGTATTATGGGTTGTGGGCAAGTGCTGCAGCTCTGAAGAATATCCAAAGACAGAAGAGCTTTCCATTTTTGTTACTTTTGATATATGAACAATCAGGCTTGTGCCAGCCTTTAACTAATGATACTTCTGGGGCCAAATGAAAACCTATTCATTTCAGACATGTCAGAAAGAAACTGCATGCAAATTGGAATGGAACAGCAGGATTCTTGGACACAGTCACAATTGGAAACCTCAGCTGTATTGTGTTCATGAAGTTGAGGTGATGCCTAGTGTTTGCTGCCTGCATTTTGTTTATAAAGCTACCATAGCTATCCATATGCAATGTGAATATAACTCCTGGATATGCTTATATCTGTTATGTAAAGACAGAGACTGCTGTTTGCTTTTCCCAAGGGCTTTTGGGCTGACCTTCTGCACAGCTGGCTGTTCCATGACCTGTCTAGATGTAGAGTGGCCATAGTACAGGGGACTCTGCCATGGCACTGCCCAAAGCTCAGGGTGTGCAGTCAGCTGTACACAGGAGCTCTGTTCCTGGTTCTCCTCATGAGCTAAATGGAACAGGACCTCCCACAGCATGAGGCTTCCTCCTGGGAACAAGAGCGGACTCCTTACTTGACTTCCATGCAGAATGTGTGGAAGGGGACACCTGCTGAGTGAGGGAAGGAGCTATGGGCTAGAGGTTGGAGATGAGAGAAATGGTGAAGGCAACCATGACTCTGTGATCCTGGCTGGGCCATCAGTCTCAGTCTGAGTCTGGCTGGAACTAGGGCATTGGCTCTTGTTCGCCTCTTCTCTATATTTACATATGGTCATCTGTGGGTGGGGAGTACAATTATTCCATGGAACAGGTGCTTAAGGCATGACTAGAGGTTTGAGTGAGCTCAGATGGTTTCTGTCAAGCAGAGAACACAGCCCCAGCACTTTGTGGTGATTCCCACATTTGCGTTTCTGACACACAAGGACCTGGCCACAGGTCCTGGCCACAGCAAAGGCACTAGCTCTCAGCCTCAGGACTGATCACCTCTAACACTCATTGTGGACAGAGAACACCAGTATCCTATCTCCACATGGAGAACGGGGACACAGGCAAAAGTGGGCTGAGGCTCAGCGATGGGCTGGTACTGAGTCAGGCTTCTTCTTGAATTTACTTAAATCCTAGCAGCTGACAGTGCCACCTCAAACCCTGATCTTGACACACACTGAATACCAAACCAAACTTGAGATTCCACCCCCTCAAGTCTTCCATATCCCCTGCTCTTCCTGCCACCTGTCTCCCTACTCTGTCAGCCATTCTCTGACTCTGCCTGTCCCAGACTCCAACCTGTCTTTCCTCATTCTTCTAATTGAAAGCTCAAATCTGATTTAGCCAGTGTGACTGCACAGTCTATAGAACAGCCTACTAACCATGATGCCATGCCTCTGCTCTGCATTGCAGCCTCAGCCAGGCCCTCCCCTCCCACTCTGAGCAGGCAGAGTTTCAGGATTTAGCATCTTCAAATCTCAAAGTAAACTGGAAATCCCTGTGGCTTTAGGGATCCAACAGTAGAGAAGTCCATTAGAGGTGTCAGGAGTCTTCTCAGTCTGTTGTTTTGTGTGTTCCTACTAGGACCCGTGAAGGCAGAGTATGACATCAACAAGGAATTCGTTGCATTTGTAAGCCTGTGCTAACCCCATTGTTCTCATGGTGCTCCTTGATGTCATGAAACTGAGTGTGTTTTTCCAGACCACCTTTGTCATGTTACATGGGAACCTAAATATCCCCATATTGTATTTGCAGGGATTCCAGGTTTCCACAGAGCTCAAGAGAATCCCTTTCCCTGGAACATGCCTGATTTTTCTCAAGTCAACTTTCCTGCCCCCAGACTTTTGAAGTCTAGCCTCCTGAGGCTTCTCCACAGCAGAGATGACCCCATTCTATTCAAAGCACCCACGATGGCTTTTCTCACAGGAGCTTGTTCTTCCTCTGCCCCCAGGTGGCAGGCACCACACTCACCTTTGATCTGGCCTCCAGGACCCTGAGCCGCACAGAGCCTGCTGTAGGAGAGCAATGACCTCTTTATCCACAGCTTTTCTTCCCATGGTTACAGTTGTCTGTGGTCAGTTATGGAGTGAATATCTAAAGGGAGCGAGCATTTGTAAAACAGGATTTGAAGGATTTGTTTATTAATTAATTAATTAATTAATTAATTAATTTATTTATTGACAGGTTCTTCCTGTAGCCTCAGCTTGCTGAGAACTCACTACGTAGACCAGGCTGGCCTCAATCTCACAGATATCCCCCTGTCTGTCTCCTGAGTGCTGGGATTAAAGGCATGTGACACCGCACCCAGCTACTTTATTTTTAAAGTGTGTGTGTGGTGTGTGCATGTATGTGTGTTTGTGTGTATCTGTGCCATTGAAGTTAGAGGCATTTTATGCCTTAGAGTTGGAGTTATAGGGTTTATGAGTCACAAGACATGTGTGCTAAGAACCCATCTCAGGTACTCTGCAAGAGTGGTATGTGCTCTCAACCACTGAGCAATCTCTGAACTTCCACCTGGGTTTTATTATAGTACACTACTTTATTTTAACAAAAGAAAAGGTTTATTTGGCTTACAGTTCCAGAAGAGTGAGTCCATCATGGCAGGAGTCATGGCAGCAGGGGTGGCTGGGGCAGAAAGCTGAGTGCTCACATCTCCAAGCAGGCAGGGAAGCAGAGAGAGATAGGCTGGGAGTGGGCAGGCTGTATACTCTCAAAGCCTATCCTAGGGACATGGCACACTGCTCTAATTGACCTTTCCATACTTAATCGGTGACTTTACTCTAGGCGTTAGGAGGAGAATCTACAGCAGAGGTACAGCCAGGCCCATGTGTAGGGCCTGGCACCAGGACAGGCCTCATGGACGGGGGTGGGGGTCTCCTGTATTTGCAGATGGAGCTGGTGTCTACAGAATCTGCAGACTTTGGAAGAGCACTCTGCTCTGTGGCAGCCTGAAGGTTTTGTGAAGAGTTCTTTTTTGTTAATCCCTAGATGTTAGATGAGTACAGACACAGAACACAGTACAAATAAAGCCAGAAGCATCTTTCTTAATTAGATTTGAAATGCTGTGATTGTGTGTATTTTGAAAGTACATCTGATCCATCTCCCATTGCCCACAGACAGGATCAGTTTTAGAGGCTGGTGCATCCCCAGGCGGGATAGGTGGAACCACAGACACTTGGCCCAGATGACACACTGGATGGGTCTTCTGAATTTCCTCTGCCCAGAATGTTCAGGCTCATGGAGGGCTGTGGAGTGAGTTACCAGGATGACATAGAAAGAGCCCTGGTGAGCCTGTGTGTGAGCCCACAGGAACCTGAGCTATGGTCCTGGTTGGGAGTAAGTGGGCTGCGGCTGGGCTGTGATGTACTAGTGAGTGCTGCTGCCTCCTGTGTCTAGTGCCCATAGGAAGGGTGCATTGACCTTTTGTCTGCAATACAGAAGATCCGGGAGAGGGGCAGTGCTGCGTGCAAGGCCAGCAGGACTAGGGCTGGTTTGATGCCTAGAAGTCCTGACTCATGTTTGTCTGAAATGAGCTAGGAAGCTGAACCCAAGGAAAACAAATCACTAGAGACACGCAGCCATGGCCACGCAAGCAGGGGCTAGACGAAGCTGGGGCCTGCAGCAGGGATCCCAGAGCTGGAGACAGCACAGCCTCACTGACCTCTGGTTAAAACTGTAAGAACACATTTCTTCTTTTGTCTGCATAGCCCTGGTGCTTGGCTTTAGCAGCCTCAGGAAGCAACACAGCTGCACAATGGGTGTGTGGAGGTCTTGGTTGTGGGGCTGCTGACCCTGCAGTTGAACAGGCTGAAGAGAGTATGGTGCAGGGTTACCCAGTAACCTCCTGGGGACCATGTCAGAGGGTGCAACTCCATGAAATCTGTTTATTCTATGTAATAGGCAGCTTATATAGGTCTGGGGTGGGCAGCCCCTACATCACATGACATCATCTCTCAGTGGCCAATCCTAGACCTCCACACCATCACACACCATCCCAGCTCATGGGACATATTCCAAAAGGGAGGTGCTGACAAGCAAGCTGACTTATGACTTCTGAGCCCATGCTAGCTGAAAACATGGCGTGCCCTGTATCCTTTGCTTCACCTAGTGAACTAAGCAGATTGGTAGCCTGCATACACTCAAGGTTTGTCTTGAGTCCAGGATTGCTGTCCCACACTTGGTAGAAGTGGAGAGGTCTCAAAGACAGCTAAGGAGCTATTCCCACCAGCATGGTGACACAGGGAGTGATACACCTCAGTACTTAATTTGTTTGCCTCAAACTCTAGATTGTACAGTGACTTGTGACTGTCTCACACCTGAATGTGCAGTTTAACCTGGGACTATGTCTCACAAATCTGAGGGTATACATTCTAAGCTGTGATTTTGTCTCAGATACCCATGTCTGTACAGTTTGACCTTGGGCTGTATTTCACGTATCTGAGTTTATATAGTCTGACCTCATACATCTGAGTGTGTACAGTGTGACCCGTAACTGTATCTCATAGCTGAGTCTGTACACACTGAGCTGTTACCTGTCTCACACACTTGATTGAGTCTGTATACTCTGACCTGTGACTGTTTTTCACGCATCTGAGGTCTGTACAATTTTTTGCCAATTCTGAAGAAAATTGCCAAAACTTTTGGGTGCAAGTATCTGTGTGGTCATGTTTCCAGATCTGGTGATACATACTTTGAGCAGTTGCTGGAAGTTTGGAGAACACGGGCCTCTTTTTCTTTGTAGAAGGGACAAGCTGACTTCCAGAGCAGCTGTGTGCTTTCATCCCTACCAGCTTGAGTCAGTTTCCAGTAGCTTCGGCCTTCCAGTGTTTGGTGATGTCAACGTTTTGGATTTTGCCTGTGGTTCTAGTGTGTAGTGCTACCTCCTTCACACCTCTGTGTTCCTCTCCTGGACTATCTCCTGCTTCTGTTCTTTGTCCACTTTGCTGTCTGCCTGGAAGATTCTTCTACAAGATACACCTTGCCTCTCAGCATGACCACCCATCAGCCCTGCATGACCTCAAAGCTGGGGGAGGGCACCAAGAGAGAGATTCAGAATAAAATTTCTTATTAGCACTTGTGCTGACAGCTTTAGTTGTCATCTTGACACATCCAGGTAGAAGGGGCTGCAATTGAGAGATTGCCTCCATTGGACTGGCCTTTGGCCATGTCTGTAGAGCATTTTCTTCATTATTGAGTGATGTGGGAGGGCCCAGTTCGCTGAGGGCAGTGCCACACCGGGCAGGCTGTCCTGTGTTGTATAAGAAAGCAGGCTGAGCATGGGCCAGGAGAGCAAACCAGTAAGCAGCATTCCTCTATGGCCTGCGTTTCAACACCTGCTTCCAGGTTCCTGCCCTGAGTTCCTACGTGGGGCTCCCTCAGTGATGAACTGTGGCCTGGGAGTTGTAAGATTAAGTAAACCCTTTCTTCCACAAGTTGATTTTGGTCAGTGTTTTTATCACAGCAATAGGAAGTAACTAGAACAGCTCCCTTGAGAGGCACGGCAGCTCCCTGGTGTTCCTGTATGAGTACTGTCCCCACACCTTCTTCCCTTCTCCCCACTCTCAACTGTGTACGGGCTGTCCACTTGCAGCAGTATATGCTCCAACAGGCTTTCCGAGGTTGCCTGCCCTACACAGGGCCTGCTGGGGTCATAGCCTCAGGAACACTTCCTCAAACCTCTGGCTAAGGAGTAAAACAAAAAACCAACCACAAAAGCTGCAAATTTAAGGTTAAGTTGTGAATTACTTGTTCTCAGCCTGGAATAAGGAGGACATCTGTGCATGACAATTAGGCTTAATGGTAGCACCCCCTGCAGAGGGTAGGCACTCCATTGTAGATATCTGAGGTGCTTGGGTGAAAGATACTCTGGCACTTTCCCTTTTATTTTATTTATTTTATTTTTTTAAAATTTTATTTATTTATCTTCTATGTGTATGAATGTACTGTATGCATGTAGGTTTGTGCACCTGTATCATGCAATACCGTGGAGGTCAGAAGAGAGTGTTGGATTCCCCTGAAACTGGAGTTAAAGATGGTTTTCAGCCACCATGTGGGTGCTGGGGATCAAACCTGAGTCCTCTGCAAAAGCAGTCGGTGCTCTTAACCGCTAGGCCATCTCTCCAGCCCCCAAGTACTTTCCCTTTTAAAATAGCTTTAATGCCCCAAAATGTTACACATGCAGCTCTTAGGATGACCTTCTCCATGGAACTGGTATATCAGGCTGCAATCCTGATCTACAGAATTCAACATGGTGGCAGCTCAGGCGAGCAGATACACACCTGTAATGTAGGCAATTCTGGGAGATGGCCTACAAGGCCTGGCCATGTGCCACACATCCAACATGTCTCAGACCTCAGACTTAGGGCATTAGCTGGGTGTGGTGTGGTATGCCTATAATCCCAGCACTTGGAACGCTGAGGCAGGAGGATTGCTACTAGTTCTGTGCTAAATTGAGCTAAGCAGTAAGTTCAAGGCTAGCTTCAGATACATGGATAGTGAAAGAGAGAGAGAGAGAGAGAGAGAGAGATTGCACCAGTCTGGGGACCTAAGTATTAAGACCATGTTTCCCTTCCCTTTGAGGTTCAGTGTCATTATAGAATTTCCCAGGTGGAAGTATGGGTCAAAGTTGAGGGGTTGAGGTCTTCAAGCAGAGATGGCCCATGGTTAGGTAGTATTAGGCTAGAGAAGTCCTGGGAATGCCTGGCTCTGGAAGTTCTCCCTGCTCAGGTGCCCACACTGACTTTTGATACCTGACTGAGCACTTGAACGTAGAATGGAGACAGGTTTTGGAGCCTCGGGCATGGTTGCCACTGATCCAATAGCCGTCAATATCTGAGAGTCATCGGCTGGTGGGGGGGGGGGAGACCTGCTCCTCTTCCAACACATCTCTGTCTCTTTGTGAGTCTCTATAATTTGTTCTGGGATTTCTGGAGACACATATGAGTTCAACTCAGTGACAATGTTGTGTTAAGCACACAGAAGTGTGTAAACACGCTGGCTGGAGAGCCTGCCTTCAAGATCTGAATTCATAGACACTGCAGACTCAGTTTCTGCTGGTTTGGCCAAGTCAGGCTTCAGCTTTCTGTTTGGTGCAATCTTTGGGGTGTACTCTGGTCTGGGCCATATACCCAGGCCTCACTTGACCACTACAAAATATCACCCTGATTCTTCTCATGCTCTGTTTCCATGACCCGCAGCATGGGTTGGGCTGGCAACCAAGGGGCTCCCCCAAATGGGGCTGGTGGTACCTCCAAGCTGTGGGTAGAGCCTTCAGATTTCCCTTCCTGAGTATCAAGCAAGCACTGTGGCCCCCAGGGAGTGTGTGGATGAAAGCGCCTCTCAGAAATGGGACCAGATGCCCGTCACCTCTCATTGCCCATGTCTCCTTGGTGAGTGTTGACGGGCACTGATGACTCTCCCTTGAGCAGCCTGGGTCTGTCCTCTCAAGTACTCATGTATGAATTTGTTTTCCCTGAGAATCTGGGTGAACTGGTCCCTGGGGTGGCCTCTCCAGCAGCACGGGGACAGGCAGGGCTGGGGTGCTTTTCCTTTGCAGTACCCCTCTTCCGACATGGCACTTTTTTATGCCGTGGGAATTCAGTTTTGGACAGGGATGGATTTAGCTTGCTCATGCCTCTCATGGTGACAGTATTTAATGAAGAGACATTTCAAAGCATCTTCTGAACTTGTGGATCTTGAGACAAGAATAATAGCTCTACAAAATCACTTTCCAAAACAAATTCCAAACCACAATTTACTTAATGAAAAGAAACCAAAAAGCATGGCCTCACTACTCGGCTGGGTACTTCCCTTTGACACATCTCAGCTTGCACAATTTAGTGAGCCCACAGGTCTCGAAGCTAAGTGCTTACAAACTGCAGCAAATTGACTACTATATATGTAAAGTAACCCAGCAGGCTTTCTCTGGAATTCTAGGCAGAAAGCTCTAGCTCTACTCTGCTCTGCATGGATCGCTATGCTGAGTTAAGACTGGTGATGTTGCTTCACAACATGTATTCTGGTCATTTGGGACTTGAGTTAGAATTTTCCCAACAGAGTCCATCTGTGATCTGTGATGTCAACATGAGCATGAGTACTGAAATGGCACGGTTCCTACAACAATACATGCAGGAGACGGCAGTCATCCCCATGTCTGTCACTAAGAGAGTAGTTCCAAGGCACATTGTTGAGAGTTAGCAAGATGAGGCCTTGGAAATGCAGGAAAGCTCAGCAGTTCTCCATCCTCCGTGTGAGCCAGCTTCTCTAGGAGTTTGGGAGCCTTGATAGGCTTAGCACTGCCTGATGCAGCCTAACTTGCTTCCCAAACTGGGAGAAGGCCAGCCTCAAAGCCCGAGGGGTCTGTTGCTACGTTTGGCCTTGTGTCCAGTGACTCACTTGAACATCAACTTCATTTTCTCACCTCTCAGTCTTAATTTTCCATGGACACCACTGTAGCTGCCTGAGGCCTGGGTAATTAATGGTGAGTTCGGGCTGCATCAGAGGAGACCTTGAAGCTCGAGACCCCTGGTATTGGAAGGTCTCGGAATTAGATTTTCATCTGCCCAGCACTGACATTGTTAATTAGGGGAGTTGAAGTGAGGCCATTTTTGGCAATGAAAACACATTGCCCTGACTCTCAGCCCCCTGGATCCCATTCACATTTGCTTTGCACTGCCTGCAGGTACTTGGAGACGAAGTCTTGGGATTCCAGCCTGAGATCTACACACGAGACTGTGGCCTCAGAAGTCACTTTTAGACTCCTGACAAGGGGACCCAGAAGCAGTGTCTGTTTCTGGATTTTGCTGGGCTCAGTTGAATCTGGCACTTCGACACTCTAGGAAAGAGCAGAGAATCAGAGCCCACAGAGCCGACACTGTGGCATCGTGAGGGAGGTCTGTGTTGGGAGATGCACCTTGCATCGTGTTCCACTCGAGCCCGCTCTTCACTTGTGAAAGGCCTCCCTCAGCCTCATGGCCACTGTACACCAGCTTCTGGCTGTGTTGATTGACCTGTCTGGGCTGTGTGTTCATCATCTCCATGGAGAACGGAGAACGAGAATCCCATTTTATCTTGAAATTTCCAGTAGGAGGCATTGCACCTGTTGTGGACAGGATGATAGCTTTTCAAAGATGTCTGTGACTTAAACCTTGAAAACTGAATACATGGCCTCTTCAGGCCCAGAGTTACCACAGGGATCTTATAAGAAAGAAGAGGCAGGTCGAAGGCAGGGCAGGAGAAAAGGTAATTGAATTGTTAGGCATTTCAGGCTAGAGTGACACTGTAAAGATGGAGGAAGCCCAGGGTGAGGATGAAGCTGGAGAGATACACTGAGAAGAACAGGCCTGCAGACAGGGATGCAGCTGCAGAGATGCATGGTGAAGATGAAGGAGGAAGCATGATCCAGGGATGCAGCAGGAAAGATGCAGCCTGAGGGCAGAGGAGGAGAAGGAGCCAAGGATGCAGCAGGAGACTGTTAAGATGCAGCAGGGACCCGAACCGGGGATATAGTCGCCAAGATGCACAGTGAAGATGGAGGAGAAGGCAGTGGTCAAGAGTGTTCTCCAGAGAACACAGAGACAAGAAAATGGACTCTCCCTAGGGCCTGTATGAAGAGCCAGCTGTACTGATGCTTTTGTTTGAGGTTCTGAGTTCAAGAACTGAAAGGAAATAATGTTTTGCACCACAGAGCTCGGGGCGAGGTGTCGCTGCTGCATGGTTAACCTGTCAAATACCAAGGGCTTATGGTGTGAAATATTGTGCTGTTGTCCCAGAAAAATGTGCCTTTGTGTGTGAGATAAATTTCTGAATGAGTGCCAGTCATCTCTCCCAAGTCCTGTCCTCCCCGCTACACTCAAACGATTCTTTAAGGCTTAAAGGTTACACACGTGGGGCCATTCTATGAAATGTTACATGGATGGGGCCATTCTAAGTAAGAACAGTCTAACTAACACTTCAACTCTGAACAAAACAGCAGTTAAAAGAAAATTTAAAGGCTACTTTCATGAAGTTTTCATGATGTGTTTAAAAGTAAAATATGGGAGTGGGTCACTCTTTCATCTTTTATTTTTATTTTTATTTAAAAAAATTTTTTTTAATTTTTATTTATTTCGGTATGTGTATGAATGTACTGTCTGCATGCAGGTGTGTGCACCTGTGTCGTGCAATGCTGCGGAGGTCAGAAGAGGGTCTCGGATTCCCCTGGAACTGGAGTTCTCCTGGAATTGGAGTTTCAGATGGTTCTCCGCTGCCATGTGGGTGCTGGGGATCGAACCCGGGTCCTCTGTAAGAGCGGTCGGCACTCTTAACCGCTAGGCCATCTCTCCAGCCCCACTCTTTCATCTTTTAAAAACATGCTGGGAAAGGTAGGGAGCAAGAGGAGCAGGGGCAGGGGGGCTTCAGTCTTCGAAGGCATTGTTTTTCTGAACTCTGCAATTCTTTGTGGAACACACACATACACACACATGCACACACACACATGCACGCGCACACACACATGCGTGCACACATGCACACGCATGCACACACACACACAAACACACACACACCCTTTTGACTTGAAATGATGCTCTGCTGTTTCATGTTCCTCTGGATTTTAAATCTCAGTCTCAGAAGGAAAGCGGCAGAGCGTGAGTGTCAAGGTGGTGGTTCTGGAGTACGCTAGGCTCTCTGTGACCCAACCCATCGCTCCCTGTTTGATTCTGATGCCCTCTTCTGTGAACAGGGGAACATGTGCAGTCACCCACAGGGACATTCCACTCTGAATAATGGTGTTTCTCATGCCCTTGTGAAAGCTAATTCATTGGGATGTTTTAATGGAACATGCATTGGTTCTGTTCAGCTAGAGAGTTCTAGACGCAGTCTTTAGAGGTGTGATGGCCTTTCTCTTGCGAGAAAAACAACAGTAACAAATCAGTTTGTAAACATGTTAATAAGCTACCCAAGGACCACTATTCATCATTCTGATTGAAACCTTTTAAACTGCATAATTGTGCTCTGTTTTTCTCAGTTACCATAATAAATTAACTTTCGGGGCAGCAATGATTAACTACACACCTTATAGCACATGATGCTTTTGTCTTTTGGTGTCTGATGGTTTTGGTCTTGCATTTATCTTAACTGAGTAACAGAATGGATCAGGTAGGAAACGAGACGGTAAGCACTGCCTTCTTAATTTCATCTAAAATTACCAACCAGCGATGAAGCTCATATTTTCTCTTTAAACATGTTGATTTCTCCCCTTTGACTTATGCAAAAATCTGACTGTAGTCTTGGTCTTTATTGATCTTTGCTTCAAACCGAGGTCTACAACTGTATAAATGCCGTATTTTTAAAGACTTGCTGTATGGCTTCTTTAAAGATTTATGAGGGTCTGAAAGTGGGTTTTTGTATAAAGGAAGTAAAGCCTGTAAATTTGTTGTTTATAATCAGGTCAGAGGGACTGACTCATTGCCATTTTTGGTAGTTTATAGAAAGTCAATAAGTACAGTGCTCTGACCCCCGGGAGACTTTGGGGCTCGGGTCTTCCATCAAACTCAGATGTACGTTATAGGGTAAAATTTCCTGTTGAAATGATTCAGGAAATGCATAATTCAATAACCATAACTGGAAATTCTTGGGATAACTCACCCTTTCTGATGTGAACCATATTTCACCCCCATTCAAATTCCCAGCCTGAGAATACAACTTCTAACTCCACAGGTCAAAGAATTGTTTTGAGTCCCTTAATGGTAAGTCATAAAAGGAGAGATGTAGAAATAATTGCTTATGGCTTCAAGAAGACGTCTATGAAATCATGCTGATCTAAATGAAATAAATAGTTTGTGAAAGATAAGAATTATCTGTTCTGGCAAGCGTGAAGTGGACATAACTCACGGTGTGATAGCATTCCCGTGTGGAGAATAAACCATAGAACCAGACGGTGAAAAGGAGAGGGGACGAAGGGGCCGCCAATAGGGGTGGCAATAAAAAGGCTTTCTTTGTTTTTTGCCATAAAACTAACACCGTGTTTAACAACATGATCTCAGGGCTAGCCGGTCACCCTGTGGCTGCTTTCTGCCTTGTTCTGAAGGATGTGTTTAGGGTCGAGGCAGAGGACATGGTGGGGGCTGGGTTGCAGGTAAATCAGAGCCACTCTGTTCTTCATTCACCTGGGCACTGGATGAGGGGGCCACTTGTGCCATTTGTAGTGCAGTCTCTGGCAGGCAAAACCACGTGGGTGTTTGTAATGGGCTTTGATTTCATGCAGAATCTTAGCATCAGTTCTAAAGTAACCCTGTCCCCCTGCATGTACATATGTAGGTGTCTATGTATGTACATATGTAGGTGTCTGTGTATGTGCATATGTAGGTGTCTGTGTATGTACATATGTAGGTGTCTGTCTATGTACATATGTAGGTGTCTGTGTATGTACATATGCAGGTGTCTGTATATATACATATGTAGGCATCTGTGTATGTACATAGGTAGGCATCTGTGTATGTACATAGGTAGGTGTCTGTGCATGTACATAGGTAGGCGTCTGTGTATGTATATAAGTAGATGTCTGTGTATGTACATATGTAGGTGTCTGTGTATGTACATATGTAGGTGTCTGTGTATGTATATGCCTGAGGTCAAGCAGGGTGTCTTCCTCAGCTACTCCCCATCCTGTTTTGTTTTTTTTTTGACAGGGAGTTTATATAGTTGCTTTTATAGGGATAATGTTTTAAGCAGTCAATGATTAGCACACTATAGATTACTGGTCTTAAGCAAGCATTTTACAGAAACAGAAGTATGTGGTTATAACCAGTCAATGATTAACACATCACAGATTACTAGCCTTATGCAAGCAAGCAAGCATGACATAGAAACAGAGGTATGTAGTTAGCTAGTTAGCAAATAACATTTCCTTATCATGTCTAGGAACAAGCACTTTTTATGGTCAGCCATTTCTTAGAATCCAAGCAGAAGTATGCATTACTCAAGTCAGCACAGCAAAGGTTCATGTTAATGTCAGAAACAAAACAGAGTTCTGAACAAGGAGTTCACCTGGCCCACCTTATGATCTGGCCCATCTCATTCCCCACTCCTGTTTGGGACTAATCAAATCTTTGAATTCTATTCAGGGAATATGGGTTGTATTTGACCATATTGGCTCCCCAGAACCATAAGTTTCTCTGATTAATGAATTTAACAATAGCATTTCTAGTTTCTGGCAGGGATAAGTTTACTGGCAGATCTAGGAAGTCTCCAGCTGAGAAGGAAACTGGCTAATTGGGTGTCTCAACCCTAAACTGCCTAGTTAATTTCTACCTCCTATTTTATTTCCCCTCCCTCTGAAGAGGTAACCTTAGTTGTCAAGAGGGAATTGGGGTGCTGTTCACTCTTAACTTCATCCATGTTGAGGCAGGACTATGTTTGTGTGGCCACTGGGTTGCCCCTTCAGTGGGTTTATCTAAAAGACCCCTAAAAGTATGGCTATAGAGAAAATAAGGTCCTTGACTGGTGCCTGTGAAGGAAAAGTGAAGGCAAGATTAGTTAGGCACATGTTCTAGGCAGAGAACCAGGAGAAGTAAGAACAGGGTGAATTTAAATGTCCAACTTAAAAGTCCAGTAGAATTTCCTGACGAGGGGTTCCAACACATCCATTTATCGGGCTTCTCCTTATTTTCATTTGGCCATGGTGTCTGGACTCAGGATCTGCTTTTCAGGCATTTTGACAGTCACAGTGTGAGTTCCCTCTTAAGTAGCTTCTAGACAGAAAGAGGACATTTCATTATTTAACATCATTGGACAACAGTGGACTTGTCCTTTTTGGTTGCAGGTGGCACTGCATAGTTGAATAAGGCCAAGATCTGAAGTTCTATAGCCAGTAAACAATATCTCATATGAATTTTTAAGCCTAATGTCTGGGAAGCACAATCTCTCAGGCTTTAAAGGAGCTATACTGATTACTTACCTTTTGGTTACATTTTTCTCCTGAGTGTTTAAGTCCATTCAGTTAGCCCAGATTAACCAAGTTTTTGTTTTCTCAAGGTCAGTTGAGGATCTGGTCCTCCGGGGTCACTCAGGTTTTTGGAGAGAGCTGCTGGCTCCTTTTGATTTTTCTTTTACCAGTTCCATCCACATGAGGACAAAATCAGGTCTTTCTGGACCAGGTTTCCCTTTGAAGCATAAGGAGACTTTTCTGTGGGCACTGTTTGAGTCCCTTGGGTGCCTCCATGAGCTCTCTGAAGAAGAAGACAGATGACTCACAGAGAGCATTTCAAGAGATGCCCTCATAGTCCCCTAGGACCTAGTTGAGCTCAGAGGGCAAGGAACAAAGTTGCCCCTTAAGTCCCTTGGCCAAATTTGAATGGGCATTAAGTATAGTTGTTAACCATTAAGGAAGACTAAGTTTCACTAGCCTGATACTTTTAATTATTGTATAATATTTAGATAAAACTTGAACAAAACTCAAATAGCCTTGTGTAAACATTGACCAGAAGAGAGACTTACCAACATAGATTAAGCAGGCATAGGCTATGAATGAGATTTGAAACAATCTCAGGCCTGTCTTAAATGTAGACTGTTTACTACAAACAGAAGCCGTCTCTTTTCTTTCCCTACTCTCATATCCTGATTTATAGTTTTCCAGTAGCAGGAGTTATATTGCACACCTATAGACAGCGGATAAGTTTTACCAAGCCCCATCCAAACTGTCTCCTTCTGGACTCCATATTGCTGGTTCAGGGAGGTAAAAACCTAGCTTCTCTGGAGCCACACTATCTTGTTATGAGCAGACATAAAGAACAGAGGTAACCCCCCTACTTGTCTGTGTCCATTTAATCCAAATCTGTAACTGAAAGTTCAGCATAAGCCAGGAGTGGACTGAAAACTAACAACTCTGCATATTTATAATCCTTTTTAGTCCCTTAGTAAATTAGCTTAAGTGTTCATACTATTTTATTCTGAAAATATTTAGCCATTTTAACTTAATACAGATATCTTATCCTTTTACTAAACTTTTAACCCTTTATTTACTGCATACCATGAGACATAACAAAATTCATAAACAAATTTACTATTAGTTATGAAGATTTACTAAGCATTTACTATATGTTCCTATATATAGATGGAATAGTTGCCTCAAATATACTATTATAAATTATAAGCTGTGAGATATCCTTCCAAGCCTAAGAGCAGGTTATAAATGGCCAATTCTCTCCAAATGTTCAGAGATATTTTTCATAGGCTTGGCAAATGTCTCTACATATAACACATATTTAAATTCAGAAATAAATTATACTCTGGAATTTAACAATCTTAGCTTACATGACAACTTACTTATAAGTCAACTTGATATCAAGTAAATTATTATTAATCAATCTTAATAATTGTTCTCTTAGTATAAGGCATTAGTCTATACATTTAAACAGTCCCATAAAATAAATACTGTGGTTAGACACAATGTCATGACAAACTAGTTTCAAAACCAAAATATAGACACTTTGATGAATACTCTAATCAGAGTAGAATGACTCTAAACTTACAACAGTCAAAAATATTAACATTTAAAACTTTATGTTTACACAGTACTGAAGCCTCTAGCTGTGGAGTAAATTTCCTTGTGTTTAAAATATGAAAACAAATGAATCACTCAAAAGATGGAGCAAAGAACCAAATAGAGACTTCACAGAGGAGGAATTAGAGATGACTGAGAAACATCTTAAAAACTGTTCAACATTACTAATAGTTAGGGAAATGCAAATTAAGACCACTCTAAGATATCATCTCACTCTGATAAGACTGGCCAGGCTCAAGAAAACAAATGATATCAAGTGCTGGAGAGGTTGCAGGGAAAGGGGAACACTCATCCATTGCTGGTGGGAATGTAAACTTATACAGCCACTATGGAAAGCAGTGGAGAACCCTTGGAAGACTCAAAATGAGCTTGCCATTTGACCCAGTCATACCACTCCTGGGTATATACCCACAAGACTCATCTTACTGCAGAAATACATGCACAGCTATATTTATTGCAGCTCTGTTCACAATATCAAAAAGGTGCAACCAACCCAAATGCCCCTCAACTGACGAGTGGATAGAGAAAATGTGGTACATGTACACAATAGAGTTCTATGCAGCAATAAAGAAAGACAACATCATGAACTTTGCAGGTAAATGGATGGAGCCAGAAGATATTATATTAGGTGAAGTAACACAGTCCCAGAAAAACAAATAACGAATGGTATCCCTCATATGTGGATGCTAGCACCAATAACCCAGTTGTAAATATTTCTTGTGGAGAGGGATGCATATTAAAAGAACAACAACAGAAAGACTGCATCAGAAAACTGACTGAAATGGTGAATCGGGAAGGGTGAGAGGGGTGGGAGAGGGACATGGGTGTATATTCGATTAATGTATATTTAATTGACGTGAGTTCAACAAGTATCCAATTTTGCCCAGACTCTGTCTACAGGTTACATGGTGTTTTAGGACTTGTAAAAGTAAATATGTGTATATTAAACAACATTGGTTTAAAGGTTCTGATAAAAACGGTAATGCACCTGTGTTAATCGGAAATATAAATTGTTGTTGTCCACATTTGTTTTACTTAAAATCTGTATAACAATAACTTTGGGATTGGCACATACAAATGTTCTCTATAATTTTTCTGTTGTACAGTATCATCTTGTAGCATTCTCTTTTACCTGTAGGATGATTTAACTTAAGAAATTAAGTTTGCTTCCCAAGTTAACTACAAACAGTCACCCAAAACAGCTTGGGTGAATTTAATGAAATCTGCGCCTTGATTCCAGCCTATAGGTATGTGTAATACAACTGCCTTTTTGAGTCTCATGGGTCAAAAAACAAAAACCTAAAATAAAAAGGGGGGATACAGATATATACGAAAACTTTTTGTCAAAAACTTTGCAATTCAAATCTTAAAACTAACTATGCGGAAAAAGGATTTGTATGTTCCCACAGGTCTAAAATGTCACCAACTTAAGGCTGAGAAAGAAAAGATATACAGCTTTGCATTGTGTAGATTGTACCAGGAGAAGTGCCCAGCAGAAAAGTGAAAGTGCCTTCTGAACATTGAAAGGAAGACAAAGCCTCAGACTGCTACCGACATCCAAACCCCTCTGTGGAATCCTACTTGTAACAACTATTATATATGAGTCCTAATGAAACTAACTACCTTCTAGGTCCACAAACGTTTTTTAAAGCGAGATCTTTCTTACCTTCTCCTCCAATTAGAACAACGAAGGAGAAATATGGATGATGAGTAGGTTGCTTCTATAACTTAGTAAATTGGAGCCAACTTGTTATAGAGTAATTCTCTTAAAAACCAGTAAAAACTGCCTTTTTAATTGGATAATAGACATAGGAACTTCGTGAAAAGGATTATTTCTCTATTCAGAACCAACATTATAACTAAAGTCTTCCTTAAGCTATGCACTTAAGCAAAATTATAATAATACAGGAGAACACTATATCAGCAATGGATTATATCACAAGGTAGATGTTGCCAGCGGGATTCAAGCCCCCAAAAGGTTAAAGCCTTCTTGCCTGTGAAACTGGCCATACCTGCAAGAAGAGAAGGAGATAAGGCCCTGCTGTCTAAAACCTGATGATGTAAGCATGGGAAATAGATGTATTGAGACCACACTTGTAAGTGTACAGTTGGTCTCTGGAATATCAGAGAGTGTTATCAAAGGGCCACTAAACCAATAAAGCCAATATTGGTCTCCTTGAGTCAAGCAAGACTCCTCCATCAGCACCAGCCTCCACCTCACCTGCCTGGAAATACTGTGCAGCAGGTGGCAGCCATATGCCTGTTATATCCCAAATCTAATTGGCTATTAGTTCTCTCCTTGGAGGAATAACCCACGGCTGATGCCACAAGCTTACATCTCTAGTGGTTAAGGAGATGTTATAAGCCACAGTAAGAACCCTGTCAATTTTCAACAGAAAAAAGTAATTCATGGATTAACATACCATCCAAACATCTGTGTCTTATACCAAATGTAATCCTACCATAAGAATTAGTAGTGTTTAAATACCTATATACTAATTGCTTGTGCTTCATTAGTAGATTGAAAGGTTATTCCTGGACCCAACTGTCAGCCCCTTGAAAGGAAACAGCCAAGAATTGACCAGAGTCCAACACAACAGCTCCAGAGAAAGTAGACTGTTTTGCTTCTCGTCCACCCGTGCCCCTTTTCTAAGCCTTAGGGAACAATCTGTGGAAGAGGGGCCATGGTAGAATGTAAGGGCTGCGATCTGGGTGAACAATGATCGAATGATGGTGAAACTACAGCAATATAGTCTGGACACTTATTTGATCAACTTGTTTGAACATACAAGCCCCCCTGCCCCCCAGCTGGATGGTGGGACCCTTGGGCTGTGTGGGTTTGGGCATAACTGCTTGCAAATTGGTTTTACATAAAGGTTGCTTGTACTCATAAATTATTACATATTGTTTAAAAATGAAAAAAAAGAATAGAAAAAATAATAAAATAAAATATGAACTTACTGAAAATAGTTTCAGTGATGACACTTTTTAAAAGTTCTACTAAGTGCCTATCAATGCTCTGATAGATCTTTAATATTTTATAACTATATTACAGAATTGTTATAAGCCAAGAGTGTGGGAAGATGTTCCTTTTCTATTGTCCTGTTGTGTTGCATTGTTTCAACACGCCGCTACTTACTGTTTTTTTGGCTCAGATGTTTGAACTCTTCCCAGATCTTGGTTATTGTGAATAAGGCTGGGGTGAGCATGCTTGAACCTGTGTCTTGGGGAGATAAACTCACTTTTCTTGTGTATATTCTCTAGGAGAAATCTTGCTTGGTCATAAAGTGCATAGAGTGGTTCTTCAGTAGCCATGATTAAGAACTGCCTGAGGCATTACTGTGGCATATCTTTGGATGTCTGTGAGCACGTCTCCAGAGAGATCTCCCTGTGAGGGAAGAGTTGCCATGAATGTAAACAGCTCTATTTCACAGCCTGGTGTCCTTAACTGAGTAAAAAGGGAGTAAATCAGCTGAGCTCCCAGCATCCTTTATTCTTCTGCTTCCTGGTCTGTGAAGATGTGAGGATTCTCAGCCACATGCCTCCTCTGCCATACCCCCAAGGGGGATTGTGTCCCTTCAAACCATGGGCCAGAATAAATCAGAATAAGTCCTCTGTCCTCTTTATGTTGCTTCTCTCAGTGAAGAAAAGAAACCAACATGGAAGGGTGCTTCCTAGACTCTGCAGGTCTTGTCCTGGTTTTGTTTCTCCTGCTCTGATTAAAAACCCCAACAAAAAGCAATCTAGGGGTGGAGAGGTGGCCCAGTGGTTAAGAGCACTGGCTGCTTCTGCAATACCCAGGAACCACAGGACAGCTAACAACCACCTGTAACTTCAGTTCCAGGGGACTTGATGGTGTCTTCTGGCCTCTGCAGCCATTGCATGTGTGTGATGCACTTACATACACGCAGGCAAAGCACTCACATATGAAAAACATAACTAAAAAATCAACTAAGGAGGGAAAGGGGTTTATTTCAGCTTATAATACCAGGTTAGAGTCCATCATTTTGGAAAAATCAAGACAAGATTTTCAAACAGCTCTTCCATCACATCTGCAGCCAAGAGCAGAGAGAGCTGGTACAGTTTCAGACGCCCTGTCTGGGGAACAGTGCCACTCACAGTGCACTGAGTCTTCCCATATGGCCAACCTAGTTAGACAATCCCTCCCTGAGAGTCTCTTCTGTGGTGTGTCAATTTGACAATGAAATTCAGAGATGCTCCAGCTCTTCATTAGCATGTATACATGTCCTGTGTGTTTTGGATATTCTCTAGATTATTGGTAACTCCAATACGGTGTAATTCTATGTGAGTAGTAGTTATATGGTATTGTTTCTAGAATGATAAGGAAAAAGTCTGTATATACTCTATTCCATTTCTTCTAACCCATGGCTCACAGGGTTGGTTGAAATTTGGGCTGTGAAGCTTGTGAGTATGGAGACCTGGGTATGTGTTCATTGGTCTAACAGATTTGTGAAATAGTTCTTTTTGCACACACCAGCTGCTCTATTACTTCAAATAATTTACCTTTTACACTTCATTTTTTTGTGGGTATGTAATGACATTTAGTTGCAGTTTTAATTTTCATTTTTTCTGATAAGTACATTAGAAACCTTTTATATGCTATCAGCTGCCTGAATATTCTCTTTTATGATTTACCTATTCCACTTGGCCCATTTGAAAAAATTAGGCAGGTTGATATTATGATCTATAAGAATTCTTTATATATTCTGGACGTAAGTTTATATTTGGATATATGTTTTACAAATTTTTACTCACTTAATAGGGTATTTTTTAATCTTTAAAAAAATTATTTATTTTTTTATGTGTATGAATGTACTGTCTGCATGTAGGTCTGTGCACCTGTTTCGTGCAATGCCATGGAGGTCAGAAGATGGCGTCAGATTCTACTGGAACTGGAGTTAAAGATGGTTCTCAGCCACCATGTCGGTGCTGGGAATTGAACCCGGGTCCTCTGCAAGAGTAGTCAGCACTCTTAACCGCTAGGCCATCTCTCCAGCCCCAATAGCATATTTTTAAGAACAGAAATTCTTAATGTGAACACATCCGAGTAGGCAATATTTTCTTTTTCATTGTGTCTCTCGTGTTCAAATCTCTTCCTGATTTAGAGGAGAAGTTTTTTTTTTTTTTTCCATTTGCATGTTTTCCTTTTGCATTTAGATCTGCAGTAAGACTTGAGCTAACTTTTGGGTACAGCCTGAGCAGGTATGGAGGTGTGTGGCTTTACCCCTGTGGCTGCTCAGTAATTCCATCCTCATACACCGAAGCCCCATCCTGCCCACACGCAGCCGGTGCAGGTGCCTGTTGCCACAAAACGTGTCTGTGTTCACTTCTTTCTCCCTGGCTCATCCACTTATTGCTGATACTGCTTTGCCTGGATTTATCTCATCGTAATTCTTGAAATCTGATCTTTGAAGTCTCTAAGATCCTCTGGTTTTTCCAGATCTGAGGATTTCCACCCTCATTTTGGAGCAGGCTTGTCAATTTACACGCAGGTGCCTGTCAACTGCACCGAATCTGGAGATCAGTTTGGGAAGGAATGACATTTTGAAATAATGACTTTTCTAATCCACTAATGAGGCTTTTCCTTCCTGCTATGTCTCCTTTCACTTATGCCAGTAATATTTTATGATTTTTTTTTTATGTAAAGGCTTTGTACTTTCCCCAATAAATTTACTAATGGGTATTGAATGGCTTACTGGATTAAACAATATTTTTTCCTATTTTTTCTAGTATGTTGAAGTTAATTTTTTAAATTTTTATTTATTTCTGTATGTGTATGAATGTACTGTCTGCATGCAGGTGTGTGCACCTGTGTCATGCAATGCCATGGAGGTCAGAAGAGGGTGTCGGATTCCCCTGGAACTGGAGTTCTCCTGGAATTGGAGTTTCAGACGGTTCTCGGCCGCCATGTGGGTGGTGGGGATCGAACCCGGGTTCTCTGTAAGAGCGGTCAGCGCTCTTAACCGCTAGGCCATCTCTCCAGCCCCTGAAGTTAATTTTTAAGTTGACTATGTTAATGGAGGGCTTTCTAAACTCCTTTGTTAATTCTAAGAGTTTATTTATGGATTATTTTGGGTTGTCATAACATCTGTAAATTATAGAATTTTCTCCCTCCCTCCCTCCCTTATTTCTTTCCTTCCTCCCTCCCTTTCTTTTCTCCCTTCCTTCCTTCCTTCTTTCCTTCCTTCCTTCTCTCTTTCCCTTCCCTTCCCCTCTTCCTCCTCCCTCTTTATTATGCTTTGTGCCCATGGCACAAAATTTCCAGCATGTTACACAGTGATGATAAAGGGATCCTGGGCTCACAGGAGAAGGGTTCTGTCTTTTAGAATCAAAATCAAGTATGCACATTCTTGATCATGGTTGAGGATATCCTTTCTATTCCAGTTCTCTAAGCATTTAAATCATGCCGAGCATGTGTTGAATATTATTAATCTCTTAAGATCATCTTCTTTGTGTCTTTTCCTGCCTACAAGTGCTGAATAAAACATTAAATGTTTAAATGTTATCCCTGAGTTTTTAGAATTAATCCAGTCTGGCTATGAAATGTCATGATTTTACCATCTCTAAATTCAAATCAGTACTGTTTTCTTAGGGTATTTTTTTATCCACATTCATGAATGGTATTTAACTGTAATTTTCATTCTTTGTAGTGTTTGTGTTGTGTTTTGGAGTTAGGGTTATGGGCCATAAAATGTAGTAGAGTATGTTCCATTTTCTTCTCTGAAAGTTTATTTTTAGATGGGCATTATTTTTTGAAGGTTTGAATAACTGACCTGTGAATCAACATGGGTCTAGAATTTGCTTCTTTCCTTTGACACCTTTCTTATTTTTTCTGGTGCTGGGGTGGTACCTAGGGTCTGTACATGCCAAGCATGAACTTGCCAATTGAGTAGCTCCCTGGTCCTGAGATTTTCTTCATGAGAAAGTTTCTCACTACTGATTCAACTTCTAGAAGCTGATCTAAGGCTACTGAAATTTCAATATTTCTTCATGCCATTTTTCTTTTTTATATAACTTTTTATTAAGCATTTGTACAACTCATACAATGGTTCCAAATCTCCCCTGCCTTAACCCGTCCCATCAGAACCCATGCATTACAACATCCAAGCTAAGCCTTATCCAGTCAAGCTCCCAAACCCAGATGTCCTTCTGTGCAAATAGATCCACTGGAGTCTAGTCAGTACATCTAGGAATCCTAGGTAAGACATACTCTTCCTTCAGAACAGAACTCAGTTCCTTATAGTTCTCGGTCCAGGGTAAGTCTCCCACCCATTTTTCTTGATCCACTCTGAGACCTTGTCCCAGTTGGCATGGGCTCTGTGCCTGATGTTGACATTGCCACAATGTGAAAACTTACAGTTGTCTGTAAGCCACTGCTTCTCTCCATTCATGCACCAGCCCTGGCTCTTACAATCTTCCTGCCTCCCTTTCCTCAATGATCCCTGAGCCATGGCTGGGTAAGGTTTAATATAGGGGACCCATCCAGGGATACACACTCTGGGGGCTCCCATTTTTTTGAAGCTTGACTAGTTGTGGCCTTCTGTTTGCATCACACTCTATTGTGCAAGAAACCTTCAGTGGTGAGAACTGAGGGACCCACTCATTTTTTTTTTATTTTTTAGTTTGTTAGGGTTTAGTATATTTTTAATTAGTTTTTTTCTTAATGTGCTTGTGTATTTAATACATTTTTTCCAATTCAGTTCAGAGCTTAATTTCACCTTTCCCTCCTCCTCCCCGCTCACCCCCACCTCCCTACGCTCCCATCCCATTCTTGCATTCTGCCATAACTGTCCTGATCTTTCTCTCAGTTTTTTATTTCATTTTTAGCAAATATTATAAGTGATAATCCAATGAGTACAAGCATCCTTCATGCAAAACCAATTTGCAGAGCTTTGTGCCCAAACCACACAGCCCCCACCATCCAGGGGGGGGCGGTGTTGTGTTCAATCAAGTTGATCAAAATAAGATCCACTATATGCTGTAGTTTCACACCATTCACCCCAAGCGCACCCTACATTCTACCAAGCCCCTCTTCCGCCCAGATTGTTCCCTAGGCTTAGAAAAGGGGCACAGGTGGATGAGAGGTAAAACAGTCCACTCTCTCTGGAGCTGTGTGACTGGACTTGGTCAATTCTGGCTGTTTCCCTTCATGGGTTGACAGTTTGTCCAGGATATAACCTTTCAATCCTACTAATGAAGAACAAAATTAGATATATAGGTATTTAGGCAGCACTACTAGTTATGGTAGGGTTACTTTAGCATAGACACATTGTTTGGGATGTTAATCCATGAATTACAATTTCCCCTGTTGAAAATGATGACAGGGTCTTTACTGTGGCTTAACACTCCGCACCTGTAGGGAGTGTAAGCTGTGGCATCAGCCATGGGTTATTCTCCAGGGGAGAGCAATAGCCAATTAGATTTGGGATATACAGCACATGGCTGCCCTGCCTGCCACAGTATTTCCAGGCAGGTGATGTGTAGCTGGTGCTGGGTGGAGTCTTGCTTGACTCAGGGAGACCATATTTGCTTTATTGGTTTAGTGGCCTTTGGTAACACTCTCTGGTATTCCAGAGGCACATCTGTACACACTTGCATGTGTGGTCTCAATACATCCCTCCCATGTTAAGTCAGGTCTTTGGCAGCAGGGTCTTATTGCCTCTCCTCTCTGTAGGTATCCAAACCTAGAGGCAAGAGCCCCCTACACTTTTGTGGTGGTCCGTTGGATCCACCATGGCCACATCCCACTGATAGTAGTCAAACAATCCATTGCTGATTTCAGAAGCTCCTGTATTATTTATTTTGCCTGATGCATAGCCCTAGGTAGCTTTAGTATTTACTTTGGTTCTGAACGGAGATAATCCCTTCCACAGTTCCCACAGTCTAGTAGTCAATTTAAAGAAAGCAGTTTTACCAGTTTTCATAAGAGCATTACCTCTAACAATATTTGTCTCATATTACAGTTGGGAGAACGACTCTCACACGTCAATATTTTCTCCTTGTTCTATGAGGGGAAGGCAAAAAATTCTCTCATCAGAACCTTTGTGGCATCAACCTTGGAGTAAGTTTTCTTATGACTTCATTATACTAGTTGTTACATTGTAGGATCACAGCAGAAGGGGGTTGGTTTGTTTGGTGTTTATGGCAATCTGAAGGGCTTTTCTTCCTTGAATGTTCAGAATCGGGTCATTTTTAGTCCTTTCGTTTGCCTACTTTTATGGTACAGTCCTACTCAAGTGCAAACCTCTATCTTTTTCCTTTCTTCAGACCTGTTAAGTTGGTGACGTTTTGTCCTGTTGGAAACAAAAAAATCTTTTCCCATAGTTAGTTTTACAGTTTGATATTTCAAGGTTTTTGATGAAAAGGTTCATGTCTTTTGTATCCCCCCCCCTTTTTTTAGCGAATGAGTCTCCAGAAGACAGTTTGTATTATACATGAACTATGGGTGGAAGTCAGGCCACAGATTTCATCAAATTCACCCATTTTGTTTTTGGTGACTATATATGATTATATTTGAAGCAAACTTTAATTTTTACGTTAAATAATATTAAAGAGAATGCTACAGGTGATTATGTTACAATAAAGAAATTATAGAGAATATTTCTATGTGTCAATCCCAAAGTTCTGCTCACAGATTTTATGTAAAGCCAATGTGGGCAACAGCGAATTATATTATTTCATTTAATTCAGATGCATTACAATTTTTATCAGTTTCTGAACCAATTGCTTGTTTAATATACATGTTTATTTTTACTAAGTCCTAAACACCATGTGTCCTGTAGAAAGTGTCTAGGCGAAACTGGGTACTTGCCTAGCTCACGTCAATTAAATATCTTAATCGAACTATTCCACCCCGTTTTCGTCCTCTCCCACCCATTCCCCCCTTTCCAATTCACCCATTCAGTCCATTTTCTGATGCAGTCTTTCTGTTGTTCTTTTACTATGCATCCCCTCTCATGAGTAAATATTTTATAATCTGGGACCCCACTCATTTTTCTCTCTGCCTCTCATTCTGAATGTAGAGGTTCAACTGTTAGATGTGTCTTCTAGGAATAGGGATCTATCAGATGTATATTTTCTGTGTCGACTAGCTCGTGGGTGCTGTGGAGCCTTCCATCTGTTGCAACAGAGTAGCGGGTTCGATGTGCGTGGCATATGCTAATGCTTGTATCCTTCTTGTAAAATAGAAAAGTCCATTTGTGAGTGGACGGGGAAGAACAGGTCATGGGGGGTGAATGGAAGTTGTCATGATTGGTTTGTTGCATTTTTATCATATTTTCCAATTCCAGATCAGCAGCTCCCTTCATTTCTTTCTGTTGCCA
>VZQC01011033.1:12064-48893 GCA_009823505.1 Rhizomys pruinosus | reverse complement strand
GGGTTTTTTAATTTAATTTAATTTAATATATTTGTTTTTGTCTTTTGGAACAGGGTCTCCCAGTAGCCCCAGCTGACTTAGAACTCACTAGACCAGGCTTAGAACTCACAAAGATCTGCCTGTCCCTGTATCCTCAGTGCTGGGACTAAAGGCATTTACCACCATGCCAGGCTGACATACTTTTTTTGTTTTAACTTTACTGATTCACTTTTGTTGTTGTATCTATGGACACATGCAACATATTTTTCATTTCTTTCATCCCATATTTACCAAGTAATTGAATGCATTTTTTTCCTAAGGTAGTTTAATAATTTAAAGGTTATCTTCGGGGGTCATTTTATAAAAAGTTCTGGAAAGTAACCCATGGATTTTGTTGTTTTGTTTTGTTTTATTGCTTGCTTCTTTTTTTTCCCCTAAATCTCCAAAACTGAAGAGAATGTCGAATCTACTAGAGTCTTATTCTAGTTTACAGTTTCTGACAAATTTTTTGACTTCAGAGAATATTCTGAAGTTTGGCCTTATAGGTTTTAAAAAAATTAGTGTTGATAGAAAAGAAATTAGTCCAAAAAGTGTATCATAAAGACAAGTCTAAGTTACTTGGAATTTTTTTTTTTGAGACAGGGTCTCCCTATAGCCCCAGCTGTCCTGGAACTCACTCTATAGACCAGGCTGGCCTTGAACTCACAGAGATCTGCCTGTCTCTGCCTCCAGAGTGCTAGAATTAAAGGCGTGCACCATCACACCTGCCTTAAGGACAATTCTTAGCCACCATGTGTGTGCTGGGAATCAAACCCAGGTCCTCTGCTAGAGCGGTTGGCACTCTTAACTGCTGAGCCATCTCTCCAGCCCCTTCTGGAAATTATTTTAAGACTTATACTTTTGATTCTGGAGAAATTAAGTTGCAAGGTATGCAGAATTACCATTCCAACATTACAGATACAGCTGAATAAACAGCCTGACTCTAATTATAAGAGTGGGCCCAAACTCAGAGAGCACCAGTTCCTCAAGATGTCTCCTGGAACTGTGCTTTTGAGCCAGACTTCACCCATACTTTTATTTAAAACTATTTCCCCAGCTTCAACTGGGAAATTACAAGCTTTGACCCACCCTTACCAGGCAGTGTTGTCCTTTCATCCCTTGACCCAAAACATCTCATCTTACAATGTCAAGCATTCTTCTCAGTTTGCAATGTTTTCAATGAAGTTGCACTGCCTTTCAGAGCTTTGATTTGTTAAGTCTCAAGCATACACACATTCATTTCCTATCTTGGATGTAACAGTAAATTGAGGTTCAAGGTCAGGTGCCCAGGTTACACAAGCACACAGCTCAGTGAGCTTACATACAGTACCTTTCAGTTGTAAAGTTAATTAAAAGTCATTGATCCAGATTCTGTCCATTTTGTAAAAGTCATTCCTAAAAAAAAAAAAAAAAATCATGAACAGTTCATTCATTCAGTAAGTCTGGCAAAGGTTAGTTGCTAGGAGTTTTCAACAATATTTAACAACACAGTCCCCAGACAAGACCTTTGCCTGTTCTTTGACCAGAGAGACCGTGTCTCTTTTACCAGAAAACTATTGTGTTATAACTGATATTATTGCAAATGTCTAGATGTTCTATAGGGAAGAAAACAAAGTAAAATTAACCAATTATTGAAAAGAAATGAATCTCACATCAATGCGCAGATGCTTTACATGGTGAAAGAAATAGCAATCACAAGCTTATAGCTACAAATGAGGACGGGTGTACTGACTCTCACACAATGCACTGATTCTGGAATAATTCCTCTAAATTAAAAAAAAGTATTTATTAGGTATAAAATAAAATATTTTGCTCTATTATTTGGGAATTTATAGATGACTCTGTTTAGTCTTTGTTGATATTCTTGATCGAGCACTTTGTCTTGGTAAATTGGCATTATTTTTATTGTTGCCATGGAGGTGAGGTCAGTAAAAGGAACCATGTGACCCAACAGTATGCCTCTCTAGTCATCCCTAAAGTCAATGCCCTCTTTCTTAGTGCCCCACCCATTTCTCCTCACCTTCAAGCAGGAAGCAACTTCTTGGAGATGTTGGCATTCCCCTTATGAAATCCAAAGTTCCCCAAGAACAACTAATGCACAGTGAGATAATAATACATAAGCTCATGATGATGGTTTCATGAAACCATCAAGGCCATAGGGATATGGCCTAATGATATTGTTCGTTGTGGTGGTTTAAATAAGAATGTCCCCCATAGGCTTTAAGTATTCAGACATTTTGTCCCCAGTTTATGGCACTGTTCTGAGAGGTATGGCCATTCTGAAGGATGTACATCATTAGGGGTGGGCTTAGTGAGTTCAAGCCTTGCCAGTCTCCAGTCTCTCTCTCTCTTGACTTCCTGTACTCATTGTGAGATGTGAACCTCGGCTTTCTGCTCCAGCCCTGGCCACCATGCCTCCCACCATAATGGACTCTGATTCCCTGGAACCGTCAATAGTCAGCTCAAATAAACTCTTCCTTTTTTAAGTTCCCTTGGTCATGGTAGTTTTATCACAGCAACAGAAAAGTGACTAATACATTCATGAAGCCTCTGCATCCTTAATGCACATAGAGGCACCATAGAATGAAGTCGTCTTAGTACTTAACCTCTATGTTCCTGGAGACTTTTATCCTCAGAATTGAAGAGGGAAGAGTTCTTGATGGACTTTTTGTGAGTTTAAAATAATGTCTGCAAAAAAGTGTCTGGCCCATGTGATGTTGTAGTCAAAGTGTTCCATCTACTCCATTTATTTTTTATTTTATTTTATTATGTTTTTTGGTCTTTTCGAGACAGGGTCTCCCTGTAGCCCCAGCTGTCCTGGAATTCACTCTGTAGACCAGGCTGGCCTTGAACTCACAAAGATCCACTCCATTTATTTAAGTGTAGAGCATTGTTTAATTTCTCCGGTGTTTTCATCCAGGTGTCCTCTAGATCATAAGGTACTTAGGGCTTATGTTGTCTTTTATTTCCCCCAAGAAAGTGGGCTTCTTCAGGATGCATTATTTATTATAGGATTGTAGGTGTGATCTAATCTCTTAGATAAAGCATCTGTGCCCCAACTTAAGAATTCCCCCCTAAGGGGGTGGAGAAATGGCTCTGGGGTTAAGAGCACCAGCTGTTCTTGCAGAGGACCTGAGTTTCATTCCCAGAACCCCCATGGTGGCTAACAACTGTTTGTAACTCCAGCTCCAGGGAGTCTGATGCCCTTTTCTGACTTCTGTGGGCATTGCATAACATGGGTGCACTTATACACCTGCACGCAGTATACTCATAGACATAAAATAAAAATAACAAGTAAAATATTAAAAAAGAATTCTCTCTACCATAAACCCCAGGTAGTACATGAGAAGGTCAGATGATTTGATGCCTAACACCAAGAAGTGGCAAGACAGCCAACCACCTACTAATATAGGAGATGTTCCTTCTGCCACCTCAGAGTACCCAAGTGACTAAAAAGCAGATCTGGTTGGCTAGAACTATGACACCTTCCCCTCCACATTCCATATTGAAGAAATTCAACCCACCAGTAGTCAAGTAGTCAAACTACAAAAGACCTCAGTAGGGATACTTCAACTACAAAGCTTAGAAACAAAAAGGGCTTGGGATAACTGGCCCATTTTAAGGATAAAGTGAGATTATGGGATTACTATTTATTTTAGAACACAGTAGTCATAAATTATCATCATTATTTAAAACAAGACAAAATACAAATGAAAAGGAAATATCAGGTTGTTTTTGAGAATGACAGTCTTTCTCCAGAAGCTGGGGTCCTAGAAGCTGCTCTGAGCCAGTGGCTTTCAGGTTCCTGCCTCACAAATTTGAAGAATGACGTCACAGACCACACAGGGTTTTAGAGAGGTTTATTGTAGATTCATAGGTAGTAGCTAAAGAGAGCCATGCTATTTGAGTTAAGCAAGCACAAAGGTCAGCCACATGGTGGTATCGGGACTGTAGAGAGACGGTAAGGAAGCCCAAGGTACGGAAGAAGTACACTTAGGTTCTGGCCAGTATCCAGAAGAAAGATGAGAGAGAAGTAAAAGTTATTCTTTTCTGAGTCAAGACTCAGAAAGGTCAACAGACCCAACAGAGCCTTTGGGCAGCACCCTGGATGTCTCCAACAAAGGCAGCAACTTCTGGGAAGGAAAAGTACATTATCTTCCTAAAGCAATAAATTACTCCTTTTTCTTTAGCATGGCTTAAGGTGAGCCCAACTTTCTAGCAGGTGTCTCCTGGCCAGGTGATTGAGCTGCTCATCTAGATTTACTCTTAAGGAGGAGACTATGGCACAGCTCCATCTAGCGGTAGATTCCATGCCTTACTCTAACCATACTGGAAAGAGCACATACTCTGGTCCTGCTACCTCAGACTTCCATCAGACCAGTATTCACTCATTCATTCATGACTTCAGCACTGAAAAACCTTGTTAATGAAAAGCAAGAGATAGTAGACTATGCCAGATCAAAAGATAAAATCTCTGCTTCTAAAGGCTTGCACTCACTGGGCATAGTAGCACATATCTATAATCCCTGTATTTGAGAGGCTGAGACAGGAAGATCACAAGTTCAAGGCCAGCCTGAGAGTCACAGCAAGACCTGTCTCCATATAAAAAACAAAAACAACAAAAATGAAGGGTTTGAAGATTCTATATATTCTTTTGTTAAAAAATGATATGAATACAAATAACTTCTAAATTCCAAGGTAGACATAAATCATTTGAGGCCTTGTCGAATTTAATTTCTCGATTCTTTGTATTTAACAAACTACTGAGCAATGCTGAGTCTGCCTACCATGGCCATGCTGACCAGCCAGGCTTTGAGTGGCACTGTGCATCAGGAAGCTGGAGCAACGTCTTCCTGTGGAGAGGGACAGGGAAGGAGAGGAAGTTCAGGTTGAATTCATTTCAACAGAAATGAACAAGTTTTCTGGGGACAAGGTAGCATTCTTTTGTTCATTCCCTCAACCAACAAAGGTTTCTTGGGTATATATAGTACAAAAAATTTTAAGACAGTACCTTAATGATTCACACAAGCTGTCTGAAGACATCTCAGGACAGAGAAATACATTTGGACACAGGATCCACACAACTGTTTTTATAAATCTCTCATTAACCGCACAAAGTAAATCTCACTTTTCAATATCAGCATTTATTTCTTTAACCCAAAAGCTAGATAAAATTATTTTTGAGGTTGAGCTATTTTATGTGCTGCTATATGGGAACAAACAGTATTAGAGATTATTTTCTTGTATTCACTTTTATCTCATAGTCAAAGGAATAATGATTTTGAAATTTATCTGTAGGATGGAGAAATTGCAATGCTTTAGACACTAAGAGTTTGGAATCTTTTATCCAAAGACAAAAATCAATTTAAAAAAAAAATGAGTTTGTAGTTGCTAACATGTTGTTTGACTTTAGGACATATTTTTTAAAAAAAACTTCATTTTGTTTCTTTATTAGATAAAATAAGTAAATTTCATCAATGTAAAATTTAAGAAAGTTTTGACTTGAATATGATGGTTGGTATGGATCTATAAGGAAATGGTTGCTTTTAATTAACATGTGGCCTTAAAACTGCGCATGATGTTAGGCAAGACAGATAGCTCAGAGAGTATGAACACTGTCTGCTTTTGTAGCGGATCCAGGTTCAGTTCCCAAAACCCACATGGCAGCTAACAGCTATCTTTAACTCAGGCTAACACTCTCTTCTGGTCTGCATGGGCACTGCATACAGGGATNAAGTAACACTGACAGCTCTGAAAATGTCTGTACACCAACAGTTTCCCTTGGTGGATTTGTTTGAAATACCACCCACTTGTTCTTACTAAGGCTGACCGTGTAGTCTGAATTGAAGAACTTGAAGTGTAGTTCCGGGTCTGTTACATCACTTAAGCAGACAGCCTTTCCTTGAAACGTGAGTAAGAAGAAGATGCAGAAGGAAGCGAGTAGAAGCATTAGAAGAAAGATTAGAAGATGCAGCGTCCTGACGATGTGAAGAGGAGGGGGAGGTTGTTTTTGTAAAACCCTTAAATATATTTGGAAAGTGATCTGCCCCTGGAAAAAGAGTTAGCGCGTATCCGCAGAAAAAAAAAGTTAAAAATTGCTTGGACAAATATGCTGGATGAGGCGGATTAACGTTGAAGATGATAAACGATGATGATGTTTTGATTTGATGCTGATGATGATTTTGCTGGGGAGGGAACTGAAAACAAAGCTTAAAAAAAGCTCCAGTGGAGAAATCTATCTGAGGTACTCCAGCCAAAAATGCACAAAAATCATACCAGAATGGAAAAGACATAATACCATCCACACCAAGATCAAAATGTCAAGAATCTTTCAAAAACCACAGAAAAAAAAAACTACTAAAACAACAACAAGGAAACTAGTTCTCGTAGAAGATGTTAAGCAAAAAATGCAAGCAAGTATAGGAAAAAGTTGGTTCTCTACCTAAAGTGAAAGCCAAGTTCATCAATTATGTGAAGAATGGTTTCTGGATGACTGACCAAGAGGCTAGTCAAGATCTCTGGCAGTGGAGGAACGTATCTTTAAGAAAAATAGCTAAAGGTTCTGTTTTGAAATATCTGTCTTATTCATTATGTAAACAGTTTATATTGGTTCTCCTTTTTATCACAAAGTGGAGGGAATTTCACTATTCCTGTTTGAAATATTCTTGTCCAGGTTTTTTATATTGCCCCAATGATGTGTTGTCTAAATTGCCTCTTTAGTTTCTAAGGAAAGAACTCCAACATTTACTTGGTTTTAAGTATGTATGGAATGTTATGATAGTAATGGTGGTGGTCAGACACAGAAATGGTGGGGGGACAAAAATATACTTGTGAAATAAACTGAGTATTTTAGTAAAAAATTAGTAGAAAGAGGACAAATAACTAAACTAATATTGCAGCTGAAAACACTTGAGAGACAAAACAAAATGAACACTAAAACCCACCAGACAGGAATAAATCACAAAATCAGCGGCAGAAAGAAAGAAATCAATGAAAAGAAATAAAGAAAAAATATTACAAAAGATCAATGAATCCAAAGTTTTGTTTTTAAAGGGATAAACAAGGATAAATATACCCCTCAGGCCAGTTAGTCAAACCAAAAGGAAGAACGAGCCAAAGCAAAAAATCAGTAGTTATCATTGAGGCGGAAGTAAAAAAGGGAAACATCACAATAGACAGAGGAAAGATCCAGAGAATCATAGGAGAATACTTCATAAACCTATCCTCTACTAAATTTGAAAACCTAAGAAACAATGGATGAATATCTCCAATCATTGAATTCCCCAAAGCGTAACCAAGAAGAGATTGACAGCTTAAAGGGATTCATAATATAGGACTAATTTTGAAACTGAATATTTAAGCCTCCCCAAGTAAAAAACAGTGCAGGCCCAGATAGTTTCATGGCAGAATTCTATGAAACATTTGAAGAGGACTTACAACCAATATTACTAAAATTGTTCAGAAAGATACAAAAAGAAGGATATCTCCAAATTCCTTCCATGAAACCAGCACCACTTTAATATCAAAACCATGGCAAGATACAACCAAACAACACAAAAACTATAGACCAATTCATTAATGAACATAGATATAAAAATTACCAACAAAATACTTTGCAAACTGCATAAAGGACCCACATCAAGAAGATGATCCATAATGACCAAGTTGGATTATAACCCGGAGATGCATGGATAGTTCGATATACATAAATCAATAAATTTCATAAAACACATACATGGACTGAAAGACTAAATTCACGTGATCATCTCAATTGATGCATAAAAATCCTTTGACAAAATTCAGAATCCCTTCATGCTTAAAGTCCTAGAGGGAATTGGATGGGAGGGAACATGCCTCAACAATCTAAGCCATATACAATATAAACAGAGCCAACATCATCCTAAATGGAGAAAAGTTAGAAGCATTCCCCTTAAAGGCAGGAATATGGTAAGGCTGTCTCCTATCATCACTCCTCTCCCATATAGGACTTGAAACACTTGTCAGGGCAATAAGGCAAGAAAATAAATTAAAAGAGTGGTAATTGGAAAAGAGGAAGTCAAAATATCCCTCTTTGCAGATGATATGATAGTTTACCTAAGGCTGCTTCTAAAAACTCTACCAGAAATCTCCTAGAAATGAATAAGAGTTTCAGTAAAGTGGCAGGATACAAAATTAACCTAGAAAAATAACTAGCCTTTCTCTACACCAATAACAAGTAACTGGAGAAGGAATACAAAAAGACCTTCCCACTCACAAAGGCCACAAATACAAAAAAATACCTAGGAACAAACTTGACCAAGGACACCAATGATCTGTATAACAAAAATTTTAAACCCTTGAATTAGGAGATTAAAGAAGGACATCAGAATAGGGGAAGACATCCCATGCTTCATGGATTAGAAAAATTAATATAGTAAAAAATGGCCATTTCATTCCCAAATTGATATACGACTTTCAATGCCATCCTAATTCAAATCCTCAAGAATTTCTTCAAAGTACATGGAAAAAAATGCCTTTATAATTTCATAGATAAATTACAAAAGGACTCTGAATAGTCAAAGTAATCTTGAGTGAAAAGTGCATACAGGGGGGATCACTATACCAGGCTTCCAAATATATTACAGGGCTTTAGTCAAAAGACAGCCTTGCTTACCCGGCAGAAAAAACAGACCATTGATCAATGGAACAAAATGAATATCCAAACTTGAGCTCATACATTATCACCCTCCCTATATTTGACAAAGGGCACCAAAAGACTCCATGGAGGAAATACAGCATCATCAGCAAATGTTGCTGGCAAAATTGGGTCACCATTTGTAGAAACAAAAAAATTAAAACCCCTATTCTCACCCTGTACAAAAATAACTCAAATGGATTCAAGATCCTCAAAGATGAAACCCAAAACTCTGAAGGCGATTGAAGAAAATTTTGGCAGCAACTTACCAGCTTATAGGTCTAGGAAAAAGACTTTCTAAATCTGCTGGTGTGGTGGCGCAGCTTTAATCCCCGCACTGGGAGGGCAGAGGCTGGTCGATCTTTGTGGTTCAAGCCAGCCTGGTCTAAACAGAGTGAGTTCAGGACAGCTGGGCTACCGGGAGACCATCTGAAAAGACAAAACAAACACAAAAAACAAAACAGACTTTTAAATCAATCCTCAGCTGCACAGGAAATAAGGTAACAATTGACAAGTGGGACAACATTAAACAACAAAAACCTTCTGTACTTCCAACAAAAAATAATCAATGAAGTGTAGAGAAAACATACAGAAAATTAGGGTGGAAGGAAAACCTTTTACTAGTGATACACTGACGAGGATAACATCCAGAATAATTAATTACTCAAAACAAGAAGTAACGTAAAAAAACAAATGTTCCCACTTAGAGATGGAAGTACGTAAAGCGCTGAACTGAGTCTTCACCATTGAGGAACTAAAGATGGCTGATAAACACCATTAAAAAGTGTTCACATCATTAATAATTAAAGAAATGAAAATTTAAAACCACTTTAAAACATCATCTCACTCCAATTAGATGGGCTAAAATCAATAAAAGAAAAGACACAAAATGCTGGAGAGGATGTGTGGAAAGAAGAACACTCATCCCACTGTCTGGTGGGAATGTAAACTCATAAAAACACTATTGACAGCAGTGTGGAGAACCTTAAAAGTTGCACAAATGAGGGGCTGGAGGGATGGGCCTAGCGGTTGAGAGCCCGACCGACCGCCCTTTGCAGAGGACCCGGGTTCGTCCCCAGCACCCACCATGGCGGTGAGAACCGTCTGTGACTCCCGTTCCAGGAGAACTGCAGAGTTCCAGGGGAATCCGAGGACGTTCTCTTCTGACATCCGCGGCATCGCACGACAGGGGTGCGCCGACCTGCATGCAGGCAAGTACATTCATACACATACAGAAATAAATGAAATTAATTAAAAAAAAAAAACAAAGTCGCAAAATGACTGTCTACCACCTGGACCCAGTTCATTACACTCTTGGGCAATATACCCACAAGATTCCAAATCTTGCCTCCAAAATACATGCACATCTATGTTTATTGCAGATATCTTCACAATAGTTGAAGGCTGGAACCATCACAAGTGTCCCTCAACCACTACTGAGGGGATAAATAAATTGTGGTACATCTACACAATGAGAAGTTCCATATGCAGCATTAAAGAACAGATGACATCAATATCTGTTGCAGGTAAATGGATGAAACTAAAGACATTTGCTAAGGAATAAAACAGGTTCCAGAAAAACATGAGAGTGGTGTAGTGGTTGAATGAAAAATGTCCCCAAATAGACTTCAAGTATTCAGACTAAGTTTCTTACTCTCATTGGTGGTGCTGTTATGTTTGTTTTTTGGTGGGGGGGTTGGCTTAGAATGTGTGCCATGCTGGAGAAAGGTACATCACTGGGGGTGGGCTTAGTAGTTTAAAAGACTTGCTGGCTCATGTTCTCCGCTCTCGCTCTCTCTCATGCTATTTCTCTCATATTCTCTTCTCTCCTCCCTCTCGCTCTGCCTCTCTCTTTTCTCTCGTGCTTCCTGTGCTATTGAAAGATTGAACCTCAGCTTTTTCTCTCCAGCCTCCTGTGTTCCACCTTGCCTCCGCCACAATGGACTCTACAATTCCCTGGAACCATCAATCATAAGCTCAATAACTCTTCCTTTTAAAGTTCCCTTGGCCATTGTGGATTTTGGTCACACAGTCAACAGAAAGTGACTAACAGTTTTGTGTACCAGGAGAGTGGGCTGTTGGCTGTGAAGAACTGAACCATTGGTGTTTGGAGAAATGTTGGAAGACTTTGGAATTATGGGCTTAGAGAAAAATGTGGATGCTGTGAAGCAGAGCTTAATGGGCCATTCTATAAGCTTAGAAGGAGAAGGAGCAGTGCTGCTGAGAAAACCTTATGCCGAGAGAAAGGAAGACTTAAGTTCGAGCAAACTGGGATATTTTGAATCAGTGCTCTAGCTAGAGTTTGCCCACAGCAAATGCTTGCCTGAGGGTAAGTTGAAAAACAATGGACTAATTTTTTGGAGGCAGATATTCCATGATAGGCTAAGTGTAGAAAATGGGTGGCCTTTGGTATTCAGTGGTGAATATTATACAGATTATAGTGAAAAAGAGCAACTGGGCAGAAAGAAATGCGAATGTCATTTATGGATTGGAAAAAGTGCACGAGGAGATTAATGTTGAGCACAAGGCAGGTGAGCAGAGGATACCTTTTGTAGAATAAAAGTATTAGAGGAGATGCCTAGATATTTATAAAATAATAATGGAAAGAGTGATAATCAAAATGAAGTAAGGAGAGCCTAAAACTTAAAGAAACAATGAAAAGAGTACCATCCAGGGCAAGAACACCACCCAGCTTAGCTCCAACATTTTTTTTTTTTTTTTGGTTTTTTGAGGACATTGGTTGATCTTCTTTAGTCTCCTGCTGGCTTGGAACTCCCTATCATGTAACCATTTTTGGGGGCTGGACTTGAACTTCACAGAGAATCCACCGGCCTCTGCCTCCCAAGTGCTAGGATTAAAGATGCACCACCACTCGCCCCAGCACCTCCATTTGAAAGGAAAATAACTGAAAGGGTTTTCTGCTCCACCAAGTCCAGGGCAGAGAAAAGTGGGAATGTGGGTGAAGTAGGACCAGGATTCCATCCTGAACTTGCAATCAAACTCTGCAGTTTCATTCAACGTGGTGCTGGCCTAGAGGTATGAATTTTCAAGAGTGAAGGGTCATTGTTTCTTCCTCTCAATGTTTCAGAGCGACTGGGTGAGGCCAGAAGCTTGCAGCAGGGTTGTCCTGCAATAAAGAAGTGCCGCCAGAAGGCCATTAGCGAGCAAGGGTTGAAGCGTGCAAGCTTGGGTTGGCAGCATGAATTGACCAAGCAAGGAGCAAAGATTCCACACTTGGCAATTTGCAAGGGAGCTGGTATACAGGGAGTGGTACCAGCCTAAGAAAGAGATGTATGTTGCCATGCAAAGCTGGAATAGCTGATCCATCTAAGCCCTTTGGAAGTAAAATTCCAGAAGTCTGGATTGGTGTTTGTCCTGCTGGGTTTTGGTCTTGTTTTTGTCCATTATTTCCTCACTATGCCTCTATTCCTCCCTTTTGGAATGGGAATGTGTATTCTGTTCCACTGTATGTTGGAAGTATGTAATTTGTCTTTTGATTTTATGGAAGCATGCAGTTAAAATATTGGCCTGGGTCTCTGAAGAGACTTTGGACTGTAGACTTTTGAATAGAATTGAGACTGTTAATTACTATGGGGACTTTAATGTTGGACTAAATGAATTTTGCATTTTACATGGTCATGACCCTATGGGGGTCAGGGAGTCAAATGTGGTGGTTTGAATGAAAATGTCCCCCATAGACTTCAAGTATTCAGACATTTTTGTCCCCAGTTGGTGGTGCTGTTTTGAGAGGCCTTAGAAGGTGTGGCCATGTTGGAGAAAGTACATCACCGGGGGTGGGCTTAGTGAGTTCACCAAGCCTTGCAGGCTCCAGGTGCTCTCTCTCTCAGCTTCCTGTGCTCATTGGAGGATGTGAACCTTGGCTTGCTGCTCCAGCTCCTGCCACCATGCCTCCCACCAGAATGGACTCTAATTCCCTTTAACCATCAATCATAAGCTCAAATAAACTCTTCCTTTTATAAGTTCCCTTGTTCATAGTGATTTTATCACAGCAACAGAAAAGTGACTAATACAAATGGTATCCCTCATCTGTGGATGCTAGCACCAAATACCTAGTACTAAGGCAAACTGAGAAATATTTTCTTTTACCTGAAAGCAACTGTACCATTATAATGTGAATACCTTAATGGGTTCTAAAATTAACCCACCACTTATTTTGAGATTTTGTAATTGTGGTATATGGGGGGAAGTTATGTATGCATACTTTAGAGTAATATAAAATTAAGGGGAAAATATGAATTCCAAAAATAGTTACCCTCATTTGTGAGGCTAACACCAAATACCCTGTTGAATGGCAAGCTGAACAACATTATTGTTATATTTCCTTTTCCTGAAAGCAAATGTACTATCATAATATGAATCTCTTAATGGGCTCTAGAATTGATCTACCACATATTTTCAGACTCTGTAATTACTGTATATGTGTGGAAGGTATGCATTCATGTCTTAGAGTAATATAAAATTAAAGGAGAAAATGTGAACACTTAAACATATTTAGAAATTAACATAAAGTTTATTTTCAGAGGTCATAATTTTGATACATATGTGATGGTTATATAGGCAAATTTTGGAGCAACACAAAGGGGAGGCAACAACAACAACATAAATACTGGGTCAAAGAACTGACTGATACAGTTAAATTCTACCCAAAACAACAAGCCTCTGCAGTGAAAAATTTTGGAAAGATTGAGAGAAAGATCCAAGGCATATATGGCAGAAGGTATAGTAATCTGGGTTGGCATCCAAAGTCATTAGGTACTGGGAACACTTTGGTCCACGTTCTTCTGGTTTTCATAGTTTGCATTGAGAAGTCAGCTTTAATTCTAATGGGTTTTCCCTTGTATGTAATTTGTTGTTTTTCTCTGTGGCTTTCAGTATTTTGTTTTTGTTTTGAGCATCTAGCATTTTAACAATGATATGCATGGGGAGTTTATTTTCTGGTCTTGTCTATTTGGTGTTCTATGTGTTTATTGTATTTGCATAGGTTTGTTTTTTTTTTTTTTCAATTGTGGGAAATTTTCTTCTACTATACTGTTGAAGATCTGGTCAATACCATGGTCTTGGGATTCTTCTCCTTCCTCTATCCCTGTGATGCAGAGATTTGGTCTTTTTCAAATTATCCTACATTTCCTGGATATTCCACTCTCGTGTTTTTTGTTTTTTTTTTTAATTTTTCATAGTCTTCACTTGAGCATTTTAGATGTTGTGTGTTGTCCTGCACTTCTGATATTCTATTTTCTGCTTCATTCCTTCTGCCTCTGAGGCTTTCTCCCATCCTTTCCTGTTGATTGGATGAATGTTCCATTTCCTTTTTTATTTCTTCCTGTTATTTTTGTAGTATTTCCATTTCCTTTTGGATCTTGTCATTCTCTAATTGTACCTCCTTGCTTTGCTGGTATCCTTTTTTTCATTTCAGCCTGGGATCTTTTCAATATTTCCACCTCCTTCTAGTGTTTGTCTTTCTCTCCCTCTAGTTCCTTTAGGAGACTGTGTTTCTCTTCCTCTAGTTCTTTTTGGAGACTGTTTCTCTTCCTCTAGTTCTTTTCAGATTTTGTATTTCTCTTCCTCTAGTTCTTTTCAGATTTTGTATTTCTCTTCCTCTAGTTCTTTTCAGAGTTTGTGTTTCTCTTCCTCTATTTCATTTTGGAGTTCGAGTTTCTCTTCTAGTTCTTTTCAGAGTTTGTCATTCTCTCTCACTAGTTCTTTCCAGTGTTTATCATTCTTTCCATCTATGTCCTTCCTGAGTTTTTCATTTTCTCCCCTCTCTAGTTCTCTGATTTGTTCTTTATATTCTTTGATTTCTTTGAATATGTCTACAATTTTTTTTCTAAGGTCTGTGTCTTGGTTTCATTCCAGGGAGATCTCATTGTAGGAATCTTCTGTCAGACTGGTAGAGTTTGGTGTGGATTTCTTATGAGTTTTTCCCATGTTTTTTTCATTGTGTCCTTGTCATGTGGATTTGTTTCTTTGTTTTTTGTTTGTTTGCATTTTTGGATTCTGGTGCCTCAATGTTGGCTTCACAGACTAGATTCACTAAAAATACTAAAAATACTGCTAGATAGTCCACATCACAGCACGACCACTAGCTTGATTGGGGGTCAGGGGGTTGTTCCTTTGGCCATGCACAGATACCCTGTTGACCTTCTGCTCGCCTGACTCTGTCTAGGTAAACCCACACCTCGGTGCTCTCTAGAACTCAAGCTGTGAAGTTCCAGGAGTGGGTGTGGGCCCCCCCCAAAGGTCAAGTCAATTCTGCCTTTATGGATCTGTGCTGAGTCCATACTGGTGCTCTCTGGAACCTGAGCTGGGTTGTTCCAGAGGCAAGTCAGAATAAGTCTTTAGTATGTAAAATGGAAAAACTTCTTGTAGTGAGTAAAGTGAGGAGGAGATATATGTAAAAATATTAACTCGCTTGTCATACTCTCAAACCATTGGAATTGTATCTCAAAAAACAAAGGTATCAACTTCTAATTTATGATCATACAAATAAATATTAGCCAGGAATCTGAGTACTTTTATAATGTGCCATCTGTTTGATTTATAGATGTATCTAATGAAGCAAAGCTACAGTTCAATTATATATTAGAAAAACAAAGTTATGTGCTTAGGCTTGTAAACCATTACTCATGGCTTTAGGATACTGAGTTTTAAATGGTCTTCAGAAAGGTTTTACATAGATGTTATCATAATAAATATGAACCAAAATTGGATTTTTTCTATATCAATATTTCTTCAGGGAAGAGGACATAAAAACAGACTTCATATTATTTGACTCATATATTTTTTCCTAAGATTCGGTGTATGATTAATGTCAGATTGATTGGAATAGTTTTAATAACTAAGGACAGCCCCATCAGAAAGCAGATGTTAGACTGCCCACATGGCTTTAATTCTGAGACTGCATATGAGATTTCTTTCTCTCCCCATTTTAAAGGCAGAGGTATTTTAAAATATCACATTTATTATATTCTTCCACACAGGTTATATTACAGTTAAGACATGACACATATTTCTGTTCTGATGTTAGATATATTGTGTTATTTAAATACATATTCTGAAAGCTATTCCATTTTTGGAGCAGGATACTTTTCTACTCTTAATGTTTGTATCTTTAGAAGTATATTTTCTCTACTTAAAACTACACACTTCTTTCTCTACGTACTCTGAATAAATCTAATTTTATTGCATTATCAAAGAAACTCCATTTACTACAGCAAAAGTCAACAGTCACCCTACATTTAAGGCAAGCACTGCCTAAAGTCTAATCCTTATTTTATTGATAGTATCAGAAATAAAATTAATATTCCTTGAAAAATAATATGATTTCTATCTGATTCTTAGTCTTCATTCTTAGCTAAAATTAAATTTCCTATGTGAGAGTAGACATACATACCTATAAGTTATAGTTAATGCATTAATACTCACTGAACAATTAATAATGTACTTTCATTTTCAGTGATACTATCTGACTCTTACAGAACTTTTAAATAATTACAGGTTACAACATACATTGAACATAGATTAACAGAGATGAATCAGAAAAAGGACCAAAAATATATTCAAGCAGGTTATAACTGATGAAACTATTTTTTTTTACCACATACATCATTTATTTTTTTCATAATTTTTATTATCACATATTTAATTATAAAACAATGTGTGCCCACTGCTACAATAGTGACATGGATGTTATGGACATAACCCTGCATGTTCTCACTGGAATTAAGATCCAAGTCACAAAATGTAGTCCATTACCGGCATTGTTATCATGGGCAAAAACATGTAGCTAGACAGATTTTAGGCCCTATGGAAGAAACTACTCCCATTATTCTGCTAACTGGATATAGTATTAATGATTAATGACTTAAATGTTACACACATAGACTCTCTCACCAGAGGAGCTTCTTGAAGCAGACGGTGATTAACACAGAGACACATAAGTATTACCATGGAAAGAATATAAGACACTAGAGTCATCAGCACTTAATGGAACACCTATGTAACAACCACTCTTTACAAGGAACAGGGATCATTGTAGAAGAGCAGGCATTGAGAGTCTAAGATCCAGGGGCAGTGGATAAACAGAAGGAAATTGTTTTTTTGACAAGACAATGCACATACGAACCCACAAAATTTCTGACAACATGTACAAAATCTGTGCAAGCTCAAGGCAGACAAAAATTTACCATGGAAAGAAGAGCAAACCATAGTGGAGGCCTATTGGCAGTTGAGAACTACTTGAGGAGGGACAGTCAGTTTTCTTTTATTGTGAGATGCCTGATAGTTTGACCAGGCTGCAAGGGATGGGTTCACACTCAAGAGCATTTGAGGAGTTCAAATTGGACTCAGAAAGCCCTTTAAAATTGTAATATGGAATCTTGCCTACTCTTCCTCTCATCTCCTTGCCTCCGGGACTAGGTCAAGGTTGGGATGCTCACACTCCACACAAGCCTGGTGGGTAGCCAGAACCTCATCCACCCCTTTGCTATCTTCACACTTACAGGCCTAGCTTTTATTTCCCATTTTAAGAAACTGGACCAGCCTGTAATCACTTCTGCTATATATATATTTTTTTCTGATTGAGTTTGCATAGTCATGTGCATGCTGACACCACTGCTGTAGGTTAATGTAAGTAGGGTCCCTGGAGCTTGTAGTATTCTATTTCCATATGGCCATGTACTTCTTCCCTGGCTCTTACAATCATTCCTTTTCATCTTCCACTATTTTCCCTGAGCCCTGGGTTAGTGTAGCTTAATATAGGAAACCTGTCCAATGACTCACACCTGGCAAAATCCTAATCTCCACACTGGCCATTTGTGATCCTGCCCCTTCTGTTATAAAAGGGAGTTCCATTAATAAAAACTGAGAGATTCATTAATGCCCTCTTTATACATTCTTCTATGTTGTGTGAGCCTTAGGTGTATAGGTTTCATTGTAGATATGCCAATTAGGCTTGAGAAATTCACAACCAATATCTGTCTAAGTGTGACCAGTTGTGGTACTCTTTAATAGTCTCTGTCTCATGCAAAATAAGCTTCTTTGATGAATGGTGACTAGGATAATTTAAATTTTATTTACTTTTTTATGTGTATGAATATACTGTCTGCATGCAGGTTTGTGCACCTCTGTCGTGCAATGTCACAGAGGTCAGAAGAGGTTCTCAGATTCCCCTGGAACTGGAGTCAAAGATGGTTCTTAGTCACTATGTGGGTGCTGGGGATCGAACCCGGGTCTTCTGCAAGAACAGTCAGTGATCTTAACTGCTAGGACATCTCTCCAGCCCCAGGATAATTTAATATGTGTATATGGTGCTAGAATCCAAAAATGAAGGAGAAAATACAACATTTGTTTTTGAGGCTGTGCTAATTCATTTAGCATAACAGTTTCTAATTCTATCCATTTATCTGAAAATTTCATGATTTTGTTCTTTATTTACTGCTGAGAAAGAACTCCATTATGCAAATATACCACAGTTTTATTTAACAATTCCTCGGTTGAGGGACATATAGGTTTCTTTCATGTCTTAGCTATTGTAAAAGAGCAGCAAGAAACATGGTTTTAAAGTATCTCAACAATAGGGTGAATCCTTTGGGTATATGCCAAGGAGTGGTATAAATGGAATGTAAAGTTTATTTTTAGTTTCTTTTTTTTTTTTTTTTTGTAGCTTTTGAGACAGGGTATCGCCTTTAGGTCCCAGCTGGCCTGGAGCTTGCTATGTAGACCAGGCTGGCCTTGAACTCACAGAGATCCACCTGCCTCTGTCTCCTGAGTGCTGGCATTAAAGTCCTGGACCACCATGCCTGGTTCATTTTTAGTTTCTTAAGTGTTTTCCAAACTGCTTTACATAGGGATTGCAGGAGCTTGCAATACCAACAACGAATGAGTGTTCCCTTTTCCCCACGACCTCTTGCCAGCATTTGGTATCCATTTTTTTCTCCTTTTCCATCATAAATTGGGGTTTTGAATTATGAGAGTGCGATTTCCGGCGTAACTAGTAGACTGCTATGTGTACGACCTTTTTTTATAAATTGTTTTCGTAGTCAATCATTAATTTCTTCTTTGAGAGAACTTCTGTTCAATCAGTCTCTTAGTGCATTTTTTAATTGGGTTGCTGGTTTTCTTGATTCTTTGTCTTTTGAGTTCGTTATATATTCTGGATCTTAAATCTCTGTCAAATGTGTAACTGGTGAAGATTTTATCCCACTCGGTGGGGTTTTACTCCATTTCCTTTGTTGTTTCATTTGCTGTACATACTATTTTTGGTTTAATCTTGTCCCCTTATTGAGTCTTGACCTTAATACCTGTGCAACTATTGTCTAATTTAGAAAGTCCTTTCCTTCACTTATATCTTATAAGTTGCTGCCAATGTTTCTATCTAACAGGTTCAGAATTTCACATTGAGGTTGCCAACCCACTTGGAGTAGACTTTTGTGCAAGGTGAAATATAAGGTGCTAGTTTAATTCTTCTAGCAGTTGGAGAATCGTCAGTTTTGCCAGCACATTGTGCTAAATATGCTGTCTTTCTTCCAGTGAGTTGTTTTTGGCCGTTCGTCAAAATCAGGTAGCAAGCAATTTTGTGTACTTCAGGTTTGGGTCTTCAGTTATGTTCCATTGATCATGGGTCTACTTATCCTGCCAGTAATAGATTAACTTGATTCTATGACTGAGCTCTGTAATATAGTTTGAAATCTTGTCGAGTACTCCACCCTTGCACTGCTCTTTGTGCTCAGAGTGACTTTGTCTATCTGGGGTCTTTTGTGCTTCCACATGAATTTTAAGGTGTTATTTTTTTCTAATTCTGTGAAGAATCTCATAGGGATTTTAATTGGGATTGCATTGAATGTTTATATTGATGTATGGCTTTTGTTAGGATGCTCTTTTTCACATTATTAATTCTAATCAATGAGTATAGGAGGTTCTTCCATCTGTCCATGTTATTCTCGCAATCTGCTTTCTTGAAATCATTTAAGAATTTTCTTTTTTTTAAGATTTTTTCTATTGATATGCTTTGTGTATTTCAAACAACAAATTTTCCAATTCAGTTAGGCATATAATCCCCTATCCCTTCCCCCAACCCACCCAAGATCAAGCATTCTACCATAACTTTTCAGCATCTTTCTCTTTTGTTTTTTTATCTTTCTTTCTTTTTTTTTTTTGTTTTCAATTTTTTTTAAATCATAAGTGATAATCTCTTGTGAGTACAAGCTTCTTTCATGTAAAACCAATTTCCGAGAAGTTGTGCCCCAAACCCACACAGCCCCAGGGGTCCCATCATCCACCAAGGGGGGCCTTGTATGTTCAATCAGTTGATCAAAATGAGTGTCCAGTCTATATTGTTGTAGTCTTACCATATAACCACAAATCACAGCCCTTTACATTCTACCACAGCCCCCTCTTCCGCAGATTGTTCTCCTAAGGCCTTGCAGAGAAGGCACAGGGGATGAGAAGCAAAACACTACATTCTCTGGAGCTGATGTCTTGGTCTCATGTCAGTTCTGGCCTGATTAGTTCTTTCATGGGCTGCCAGCTGTCCAGGCATAACCTTCGATCTCTGATGAAGCACATGCAATTAGATATTTAGGTATTAAACAGTATACTATATAGGCTTTAATCCGTGAGAGAGAACAGACACACAATTAGTATATGGTCTTTAAACAGTATTAATTGTTATGGTAGGTTTTTTTTTTTTCTTTTTTAGTATTTTAAAATTTTTCCAAGATTCATTTGCATTTTCTTCTGTAAGTATGGCAGGGTCTTCGTGTGTTTATAACATCTCCATAACCTTCAGAGGATGTAAGCTTGTGGCATCAGCCGTGGGTTATTCCTCAAGGAGAGAGCTATATAGACATAGAAACTGGTGAAAGTATTATTCTCTATGTCCAGAACAAATATAAGCTGAGTTCTTAAGCTAGCATTAAACAACAATTTTAACTGACAGGAGCCTGACAATAACCAATGGATTATTCTATCAGGAAGATGTTGGCCAGGGGAATCCCAAGCCCCCACAAATGGTACAGGCTCCTTGCCTCCAACAACATGGGAATATCTGCAGGAAAGAGAAGGGTAGGCCTGCTGATTGAAGACCTGAATAGTAGGAACATGGGAAAGATGTATGGGAGACCACACTTGCAACTATACAGATGGTCTCTGAGATGCCAGAGAGTGCTACCAAAGACCACTAAACCAACTAAAGCAAATGTTAGTCTCCTTGAGTCATGCAAGACTCTTCCATATCAGCACCAGCTACACCTATCTGCCTGGAAATACTGTGCAGCAGTGGTCAGCATACGTCTGTATATCCCCAATCTAATTGGAAATAATTAATTTTTTCATTGTAGAGATCTTTTTTTTTTTTTTTTTTTTTTTTTTTTTTTTTTTTTTTTTTTTTTTTTTTTTTTTTTTTTTTTTTTTTTTTTTTTTTTTGTTAGTTTTTGAGACAGAGTCAACCTTTAGTTCCAGCTGGCCTGGAGCTTGCTCTGTACACCATGCTGATCTTGAACTGACAGAGATCTGCCTGCCTCTGCCTCCTGAGTGCTGGGATTAAAGGCATGCATCACCAAGCCCAGCACTGAAGACAGTTCTTTGCCACCATGTAGGTGTTGGGAATCGAACCTAGGTCCTCTGCAAGAGCAGTTGGTGCTCTTAACCACTGAGCCATATCTTCAGCCCCCGAGGCTATTTTGACAGGGTTCCTGCATACTCTTTCTTCAATTTCTGGCTATTGGTATATAGAAGGCTATTAATTTTATGGATTAATCTTATATCCTCCACTTTGCTGAAAGTGTTACTCATTTCTAGGGGTTTTCTGGTAGAATTTTTGACATCTCTTAGGTATAATATCTTATCAACTGCAAAAAGGGAAAATTTGACATATTTTCCAATTAGTACTTTTTAATTTCCCTATTTTATGTTATTGCTCTAGCAAGAGTTTTTGTAGTATAGCCAGTATGCTGAGAATTAAGCACGCGCAGAGCTTGTCCCTCATCAACCTAACCTGCCCTAGGCAGGTGAGATCACACAAGCAGCGTTGCAGACCTGGGCCAATCAGAAGACCACAAGAGGAGAGCGGGAATGCAAACAGTACATAACCCCTAACCCTGCCCCCAATAAACGAGTCCATGACAGCTCGCCCTCTGTCTGCATTCACTTAACTCCCAGGGTCTGTGTTGTGACTCTGCACCTCTCAACCCCATTCCTCCGGTCAGACCCCAAAATTTCCCAGCAGGCCTGGGGGATTGTCAACATCTGGCACCCAACAGTGTTTTTTATTTTACCCCCCCCCACCCAGTGCTAGCGAGGCACCCCCTTCCTTGATTAGTGAGTAGGCTCCATTCTGTGTTCTCTGCCCTTTTGGCCAGCTTTAGGGTGAGTGCCCGCCCTCCCCAGACCCCTCTCCTCCCTTACCATTTCCTGCCCTCGTGGATAGTGGATAATATTCCTCCCCACATTCGGTAGCCATGGACGGCTGCCCCACTCCTCCAGACCCGTGGTCTTAAAATGAAATCCTGGGACTTGGATTCATTTGGGAGGAGACTGTTTTCATTGCGTCTCCTTGCCATAATTGCAAACCTTAAGGGAGCCTCGGCAGAGGAAGTTCTGCATAAGCATAACTCAGCCTGCCACAAGAACTTGAGAAGTTGGCCCTGTCCTGTGTCCCTGACTTTCACCAGGACGAGGAAGGTTTCCCCCATCCCAACCCCCCAAAACTCCCTTCAGTTGCCCCTGCTAGGGATACTCATTCTCCCCCCCCACCAATATACCCTTGGAGGGGGGCCCAGGAAGCTCTCTCCCACCAGAGGGACTAGAGACATCTCCTTAGACTGGCTGTGCCTTTTGGGTAAGAAAAAGTTCAATTCTTTTTTTCTTTATACTTAAACTCAAGTTTCTGGTCTGGGGCTCTCGGTTAGGAGAGCGTGGAGATGGGGGACGCCCTAACTCTCCACGGGTAAAGTGCGAACATGGGGTTCACATCAGTGATTTGGAATCCAGGCAAGGAATTTGGATTTTTGGTTCTGGAACTGACAGGGTGTCGGCTCCATGCGCGCAGCATTTCTTTTCCTCTAACTATGTCTTGTGTTTATGGTAACTGTTCTTCCGTGTGTCTAAGTGTGCGTCTATGTTTTTATGTGTGTTTGTAAATCAGTAATTATAATTGTCTCATGTTGGTTTTGTCAAACAAAGTGGCCACTTCAAGTTTCAGTCCTTTAAAGTGCACAGAACCATTCATTTTGGCATGCCAGACTAGATACGCACGTGCAAACTTTAAAAATTTATATTTAAAAATGCATTTNAAACGCCTAAAATATGGTTTGTAATCTGTTTCAAAAGGACTTGTGTGAGGTAACTTGCTTGCTTTGGAATTATTCTTTTTTTTGGAGACTCTCCTGCAGGCCAGATTCTCTGATTTAATGGTTTTTTTTTTTAATTTTCTAATAAGACAAAATTATTCAATACCCTAGTAAAATTTTTGATTATAAGTATCAAACAGTATAAAAAGTACAAAACATCTGTAGATTTCTAATATATTAATACAAAGTGCATGACTACATACAGTACATCCTACAGGCAGAGTGGAGGGGAAGAAGACTGTGGTTGAGGTCTAGTAATAGAATAAATAATACAGAAGTAGAGATGATCCATCAGTATATTCTACCACCATACTGCAAGCCAAAATGTACAAAAAAAACCCATGTCAAAGTAATTCAGGAGGATGATAATGGCTGGACTCTGAACTACACAGGGGTCTGGAGACCTGCTCGCTAGGCAGTCTGTGCGCATGGTGGCTTGTACTAGGTAGGTTTGTTCCCCAAAGAAGAAATACACAATGTAGAACTATAAAACTATATAGGGCGCCCATAAAAAGTGGCTCACTCCTTTATTGTTATATACTATCTGACTTTAAAAATCCAGTTTTTAAAATAAGCATGAGTCGCGGAATCCTAAGGCAGGCATGTGCCCCTCCCTCAATGAGAAGTCTGAAGTGGAATTTTATTTTTCCTGAACTTTTAAGAAAGAGGTAACCAGAGAGCATTGGCTAGGTTGGCTAGACTCAACCAAGAAGCCCACACAGTGAGATCTGTGGTGAGAAGCTCCTGACTCAACTCACAATGTTCAGAAGCCAAACTCCAATCCAAACCCAACCAACCATTTTAGCTTTAACACACCTCTTTTCTTCTAGCTGAACTTTTAAATAGTGGAAGAAAAAACAACAACAACAAAAACATCAAAATCCCAAACCCTAACAAGTTTATAAAAAGTCAAAACAGCTACTCCACAAAGGTCAACTGAGGTAATCCAGAGCTAAAACTGAATTGTGGAGATTTCAATGAATCCCAGACAGTCAACACCAATGTCAATTATTTACAGACTGCAAGTCCTCTAAGAAGCATGCCCCAAGAAGTATCAACTGCATTCTACAGTGCCATTGTTTACCTAGTTTAACATTTCTAAATGCTTACTCTCTACAGTGTGCTGATGCTTTGGTACTATGCGTATAGGACCTCGTCTAACCTACAGGCTTACCCTCCCCAGGAACACGGGTTCTGCTTTAGATTTCACATAAATCTTTTACCAAACATTAGGATGAGGGGAGGCTGGGCAGGAAGCTACCTGTGTGTTTAGACATCACTTCCTCCCTTAACCTATTTGCAGAAAACTCATCTATCCTGCTAAATAATCAGTAGAATAGGCCTGAATCTTGGCAAGACCTTAGTATTTCGGAAAAATAACTACCTCTAGGAACAGATCACATACTACTGACCTGTGATGAATTATTATGAGGGAAAAAGTGTAGCCAGCCATTTTAAAAACCACCCCCACCACTGCCTATCCATATAGAAAGACTAAAACTACATACGGTTTATCATACAAATCCCATTTCTGTCCCCTGAAATCCCCTAATTTCATTCATTAGAAGGGGATAAAAAAGAAAAGACTTAAAGAGCACTTTACAGCAGCATTCAGCTTTCCTATGAACTACTCAGCATCTTAAATATTATGTACACTTCTCTTTTTTTCTTGCAGTAAGCTAGACACTGGCTTCAGAGTTTGTTGGATGGGGGAAAAATAACCCATTAAAAACTATTCTAGAAAACGTCTTTTGACAGAATAGCAGGTATCCATGTCAAAAACAGGAGGGTCAGTTTGTTGCTTTACGGTCTTTAGAAGTTTAAACCACTTTTTGTTCCCTTCTACATGAACCTCAGTCACCACTCCTGAGTGGAGATGGGCAGAGGTGCCGGCCCCTGCTCCTCAGGCTTCTTGGCAGCTGCTTTCTTACTACTGCAGCACGGCTTGAAAAGATGTGTGTCAATGAGGACTTCTCCCAAACGGCCCTGGTAGATGATTCCACAGCATATCTTCTGTCTTTTCCAGAATGTAAGATCTAAAATGGAAAAGACTGGAGTTCTTTTGGAGCTGGACGCCATCTCTGTGTCTGAGCCATCATCTGACTGGTTACTGTAACAGGGAGACTGGACAGGAGAGGCACTTGAGGTGGTGCTGTGAGCATCAGAACTGTGGCGTTTAAATTCCTTCTGTAGCTTACTGATCTGGTTGCTTTTCATCCTGTTTCCAGACAGTGTTTTCACTTTCTTTGGTTTCAATGTTGGCTTTAGACTGGGTCCTGCCCTTGCATCTACCACATGATTCCATTTTTTTTTCCCCAATCCTGCTGGCAACTTCTTCCATCTTTTCACAAGCAGCACACAGGCATTACAGATGTCTCCTGAGCAGGTTTTGTGCAACCCAAAACAGCTTTGGAAGTCCTTTTCATAACGCTTACTGTCTGTGAACCTTGACCTGGAGGACTTGGCTCTGCAGATGCAGCAGCCCTCTATACTTCGGTACATCTTTGGCTTGTGAAAACCAAACATCTTTTCTTCCAGGCAATAGATCTCCTGGGTCACAGTTCATCACTTAGGGAGCCCAAGGCAGGAACTCAGGGCAGGAACCTGGAGGCAGGAGCTGAAGCACAGGACATGGAGGAATGCTGTTCACTGGCTTGCTCCCTCTGATTTAATGTTAACTACCCTTCAGGACTAGGAATGATTTTTGGACCAGGTGTGGTGGCACACACCTTTAATCTCAGTCCTTGGGAGGCTGAGGCAGGCAGTTCTTTGAGAGTTCAAGGTCAGCCCATCTGGTCTGGTTTGCTGAGTTTCCTCCACCCAGTACTCAAAGGTCCAGAGATAATCCACCTCTTACAAGCTAGTAAAATTTATATCAGCAGTTAGTCAGGAATCCTGGTCTGGCTTGGTAGGGTCTTTAGGCTTGGGGAATTCCTGAGCTCTCTGGAGTGCCCACGTGCAACCTTTCTGTCTTTGCTAGAGATCAATTTTGGGGTCTGGACCTGGATCAGTGGGGTGTTGAATGGCTTCCAGGGGTGCATTATAGGCTTTGCCTCCAAGGAGTAAGGGAGAGCAGTCTGGAACAGCCTTTGGGTCTGTTATGTTTCTGCAAGAATTTTTGAGCCTGTTTTCCCTCCCTCCCTTCTTCTGCATGGGAGGAAAAGGGACCTCTCTGGTCTGTGCCCTCCTTGCTGATCAGGCTGGCAAACTGTGTGTTTGTGTTGAGGAAGTGAGGGCAACGAGTTAAAAACCTATTTTGCTGACCATACCAAAATCTCCATCCTAGACAAAAGGGAGAACTTCCACCTATGCCATAAATGTTCTGCAGGAAAGCTGTGTAAGGATCAGGTTTTTGAGATAACTGTTACAGGGACCAGATAAGCATGTTCCACAAGCTGCAGGATAGACATGTTTTTTTGAAATAACTGCTGCATGTTCCATAACCCAACAATCCCAGACTATATGCTACAACAACAATCCGGAATATATGATGAATCCTGTCCCCCGTCACCCCCCCCCCAATTCAGGGGTCTTACAGCCCACCAATCCTGTAACGCAAAGGCTTGGAAACCCCCCTGCTTGTGATCTTTCCCTTTAAAATGAGTGTTTGTACAGAGCCTTGGAGCCTCGGAGCCTCGGGGGGTTCTTCCCAGTCCTGCTGTGCCAGGTTTGGGAACAGCCTTGGCTTAAGCTAGCTAATAAAAAGATTCTCTGCCCTTGCATCAGTGTCTGTCTCCTGGTGCTCTGTGAGGGTCTTGGATTCAGGGCATAGCAGAAGAGTTTGGTCTCAGAGAACTGGGTGAATCAAATTGTGAAACTGTACTTCACTCCATGCTTTTAGTCTCCTAGCCAGGCATGATGGCACATCCTTTAAAACCCTAGTGCTTGGAGGCAGAGGCAGGCAGATCTTTGTGAGTTCAAAGCTAGCCTGGTCTGTCAGGACACCAGGCTACAGGAGACCTGTCTCAAAAAAGACAAAAATAAAAAATAAAACATATTGTGATTACTTTAAGATGTTAGAGCAGCTTCTTGCCCCAGGCTCCTTATGTTTTGAATGTGTGTGTGTTGAGTCCTTTTTAAACTATGAAGCTCAGTTCAGTTTATGGATAAGAACCTGTTTGGAGGGTGTAAGTGCCTTAAGCCCTCATACTTAGTAAAATCTTATTCTGACACCCCCTAATCAGAAATATAAATATTTTAGTGGTATAACTTGGATACTCTTAAAAGAAAAATCTTTCCAAACTCTCTTTCAGCACTAGGGAGACAAAGTCATGTGGATATCTTGGTCTGGTTTGGGTGGAGAGCTGATACCAGAATGGGTTGGGCCAGCCCTGTTTCTTGCCTCCAGGGTGGGAGAGCTACTCTTCCTGGGGTAGCTGATGGGCTTTATTGTGTTTCCTATCTGTTTCCCCCACCCCCTTCCTCCTTTTAGGATGCAAACATACCTCCTGGGTTTGAACTGGTGTCCGCTGGTCTGGCCACTCCTGAAGTTCCCCAGACGAATCGTGGTGTGGCCACACCTTTTAATCCTAGCATGCCTTTAATCCTAGCACAGACCAAGGTCTTAGGTGCAGAGATCATTACTGTAGAATTTCTGAGTCAGAAACAATAACTGACCCAATTTAATCCTAAATTTAAAAATAGGAAATTGCCTCACAGCTAGATGACCTCAGTACTGTATAAATTGTGAAGATTAAAGTGTTAATGGTGGCTGTTATAAACTTGAATCATATTTTACTCTGATTTAAGTTTTCATTTGGGGTTTGAAACTAGTTAAACATTTGTTTTTTGTAGCTGTTCAAATGAATAGGCTTGCACCTAATGCTAATGATTTACTTCATATCAAGTTGATTCACAAGTAAACTGTCGTATGAGCTAAAACTGCTAAATTACACTATGGTCCTTGGTCCTTATATTTTAAGTTCATTTTAAGGAATGATCACTTCTGTTCTAGGGTGCAATTTATTTCCACACATTACACATGTAGGGACATTTGTCAGGCCTAGGTAAAGTACCTCCAAGCACTCAAAGAAAACTGGTCATTCAAAACCTGCTCCCAAGCTGGCATGAACATCTCACAGTTTATACTAGTGTATTTGAGATAACTGTTGCATCTCATTACATGGGAAATAAGTATTAATTACTTAGTAAATCCTCACAATTAAGAGTTAATCTGTTTATGTATGTTGTCTCATGGTATCAAAGGGATATAAAAGTGAAAAATGTTAAAAAGATATTTTTAGTAAGGATTTATGTGAAGATGATAAAAAATTTATGCAAGCGATAAAAGTCTGAGGAGGTTTTTTGTGACAGGTAAAAAGGACAATATATAAATAAGCTAAAATTTGTAAGGTTCGTCAGTAGTTTAAAATCAATATGTATATCTAGTCAAGTTTGTTTAAGAGTGCTCAGTTTTTGTCCAACCTTTAATGCATATCACAATGGCACTTCAAGGTATAGAAAAAAATAAGATACCTGTATTAAATTAATTGGTATAAACACTCAAGCTCGTTTACTAGTGTCCCTAGCTAGGAATTGTGAATATTACAGAGTTGTAATTTTCAACCTCTCCTGGCTTGAACCTGACTCCCTGTTACAGGTTTGGGATTAAATGGGACAGGCAAAATGGTTGGTTTACCTATGGCTACTGGAAAATGTACTTTATGTTCTCTTGCAAGAATTGCCTTTTTTTAATTTTTTTAAAATTGTATTTTGTATGTGTTTGAATGTACTGTCTGCATGTAGGTTTGTGCATGCGCGTCGTGCAATGCTTTGGAGGTCAGAAGAGGGTGTCGGATTCCCCTGGAACTGGAGTTCTCCTGGAATTGGAGTTACAGACTGTTCTCAGCCACATGTGGGTGCTGGGGATCGAGCCCAGGTCCTCTGCAAGAGCGGTTGGTGCTCTTAACCACTAGGCCATCTCTCCTGCCACAAGAATTGCTTTTGATATTTCCTTTGACCTAACCAAATAATTTGGCTCAAAAGGCTAGATTCTTTCTTCTTGAACCAGCTACATGCAGTCCAAAAGAAGACAGTCTAGATGGGCTTGGTAATCCTTATCAGTTTATTTCCTATCTTCTGGTATGTGTTACAACTCCTGTCTTTCTGGGAAAACTATAAATCAGGATAAAGAGTCTGATAAAGAAAAAGATTGTTTCCATTTGTAGTAATTGTAATGAACACTGTTACATTTAAAATAAACCAGAAGTTGTTTAATTCTATCCTGCGAGTTATGCCAGTTTAATGTATGGTGTTAAGTCCCTCTTCCAGTCAGTATTATACAAGGCTGCTTGAACTTTTGTCCAAGCCTTATCTAGAATATATATACAGTAATTACTAAGGTGTTGAGGCTGGTGTAACTTAGCCTTTTATGTGATGAGATAACCATCTACATAATCGCCCATGCCAATTTTGACCGCAAAACAAAAGTTGGTTATCTGGGCTAACTGGTTTGGACCAAGAGAAAAGTAGATAAGTAATCATTATATTTCCTTTAAAGTCTGAGAGATTGTGCCTCCAAACACTGAGATTTTAAGTCATTTAAAGTCATATGAGATTTGTTGTTACCAATATAAAAGTTTCATTCTCTCCTATTTAAGCAACTACCTGAAAACTCACACCCACCATGACTATTGAAATTTCCTGGAAAGCAGATGCTGAGTCCAGACACCGACATGGACAAATGAACAAAAGAAGAAGCCCAATAATAGATGCCCAATAGAAGCCCAATAATAGAACCCTTGCTTGAGAAATTCTAATGGAACTTTAGTTGTTGTTGTTTTGTTTTTTGTTTTTTTTTTTTCACACCAATTTCCCTCTTGTTGGTTCTCCTGCCTAGAAAAGTTATCCAGTACGCTATTCTTGCCTTCACAACGACTAGTCGGAATATTTTTGTTTCTCCCTGTAACTATACTTTTTGGGGTCTTTAAATAGACTACTGAGCAGGGGTACCCCAATCGCCACCTCCTATGCCCCCTTTCAGCATGGAAGAAGTGAGAGCAGTCGGCACTCCGATTCCCTCTAGGCAATTTTCTATACTTTGAAGTGGCAATTGGGGTAACCTCCTCAGAGGGTAATTTGATAAAGGTAGGAGCTAAAAATTGGCTAGTCAGTTTAGGGTCAAGACCCCCCCCCAAAGAGCCATTTTCTTTCTCAGCTGATAGCTGAGGACTTCCTGGATCTGCCAGTGGACTTCTGGATGCTCTGAATAGAGGCTCATACATCCTTAACCCACTTGTCTGATTTATTGACCAGTAGGTGAATTCCACTAAAATCATGGTGCTAAGGACCCAATACAACCCCCCTAGCAGAGATCATTCTATCTTGGAGACACCAACTGTGGTTCACTCTTATGAACTTCCTTCAAGGATTTGAAGGCCATATAATGAGAGGGAGGATAAGTAGTGATCCCAGGTTTTCCTCATTCTACCTGACCCCTACCAAAGTCCTCAATTGTACACGTCTACACGTGTGTGAACTTGGTGACATTATTAAAGGCCCCTGGTTGCAATGTTTATTAACTTCACCTTGACCTTGGTTCTCAAGTTGTTCTCTTAACTCTACCCACCCCCGAGGTCATAGCCTTTGATAATAGCTTTGGTTTCTCAGGTGTGGTCTAAGCTAAAGTCCATTTTCCATCCTGCTACATTGGTCACCTGGGGCATCCTCTACCTCCTGGCCTTTCTCTGCTTTTTTCTCTTCAGGTGTCTGTTTTGCTTTGCCCATATCCAATGCCAGGTCAACAAAACAATAGCCCAGGTCCTCTCAGCAATGATCAATAGGGACTCTGCATGCACCCCTCCTGATGAGGTGACTCGCATCTGGCTTCCATCCATCCACAATTCACAGGAATGAGCAGTACTGCTCCTGGCCTCTTCCCTCAGTGGCTGGCCAGTCAAAGAAGGGTAAGACCCTGCAAAACCAGGGCAACCTAAGCCAGATGCAGTCCGTAAATGTCGGAATGCCAGAGGTGGGTCAACAAGGTTCAGGCATAGCACCTGAACTCCCATTCACCTGCTCCTATCATGCAAAATTAAATACAAAGGTGGAGTGTAGTATGCCAGTATGCTGAGAATTACCATGCACAGAGTTTGTCCTTCATCAACCTAACTGCCCTAGGCAGGTGAACTCATACAACAGCGATGCAGATGCTGGGTCATCAAAGACAGAGACAGAGAGGAGAGCAGAATGAGAACAGTAAATACCCCTAACCCTGCCCCCAATAAATGGGTCCGCAACAGCTCGCCTCTCTGTCTGCATTTCACCTATTCCCAGGGTCTGTGTTTGACTCTGTGCCTCTCACCCCCATTCTTCTCGGTTGGACCCAAAATTCCCTCAGCAGGCCTGGGGGGATTGGCCATGAAGTGTTAAAGCACTATATTAAAAAGGAGTGGAGATAATGAAGAGCTTGTTGGGTTTCTGATTTTAAAGGGAATTATTCCAGTTTTTCTCAATTTAGAATGTTGGTGCTTGTGAATTTATTCTATATAGCTTTAATTATGTTAATATATGCTCCCTCCAGTCTAGCTACATAGAGGAATTTAATATAAATGAATGTTTAGTTTTATTAAAGCCTTATCTGCATCTATAGCAATGACCATGTGACTTTTGTCTCTGAGTCCATGTACATGATTTATGACATTCATTGACTTATGCATAAGAAGCCATCCCTGCATCTCTGGATTAAAGCTGACTTGACCATGGTTGATGATGTTTTAAATGACCAAGCACTAGAGAGATATCTTATTTGCTAAGAGTACTGACTGCTGTTCCAGTGGTTCGGGGTCCATTCCCAGCACACACAGCAGCTCAAAACCACCTGTAAATTCAGTCCCAATGAAAACAATGTCCCACAGGTTTTTTCTACTATATTTTTTTTTTTCATCATAGCACTGGGAGATCTCTTTCCATCTTTTGATTGTCCTTCTTAATCTCCATCTTCAGGAGTTTAAACTCAAAGCCATTATGCTCAGTGAAATACACAGTCTCAGAAAAACAAGTGGGTGAATGGTCGTCCCTCACTTGTGGATGCTAACATCAAAGTCCCCAGATGAAAGGCAAGCTGAACAACATTATTTTTTACTTTATCTTTATCGCTGAAACAAACTATGTTGGTAGTAATGTAAATCTTTAATGGGCTCTAGAATTTATCATCCTCGTACCTTTCAGACCTTAATTACTGTATATGAGTGGAAAAGTATAGTATTCCATATTGTTAAGTAAGTAATGAAGTTTTCAGATAATAAAATTAAAGGAGAAAATGTGAAATTCCTAAACATGAAAAAAAAAACTGGGACAGATGCAGGAAACGCACTTTATGGGGTGTGTATATGATGCTCAGATGGATGGGGAGGGGAAGAGAAGGGGACTATGTCGAAACTGAAGCTGAGAAATGGATGTCTCAAATACACAAAACACAGATTAAGCCAGCTATAAAGAAAAAGAAGTAGACTGGAGTCATGATGGTCAGGGGTGCAAGACAGTAAGCAGCATTCCTCCACGTCGTGTTTAGTCTCCTAGTTTTTGGGCCCTACAGGTTCCTACCCCTGAGTTTGCCATGTTGGACTCCCTCAGTCTAAAACTGTGACGCAGGAAGTGTGAGCCAAATGAAACCCTTTCTGTTTCTTCCCAAAGTTGTTTTGTCCCAAGGTGTTTGTCAAGCCTGCAATTATTACAGTGGTTCAGCAAGACTGAAAGAAACCATGTAATTGATGAGGTTAGGCTTCTCTTGAACACTGCTTAGAATAGAATTCAAATGGAGTGACTAGGCTCCACACAGTTCCCCCCCCCAACCCCCCCCCCTTTTTTTTTCCCCCCCTGCCTCTACTGCTGGAATTTGAGGTAAATACAAGTAAAATTCTCTGGACATCATTTTAGGGCCTCTTAGGATGCTGCTTTTAGCCCCAACTTTTAGAAAAGTAATCAGACAAATATCTATACTAATAACTAATATATAGATATAGATATGTCCTATAAAGTTTTTGTTCCTAAGGTGGGCCTTTTGTGTATGCCCGTTTGTTTTTATATTTTCATCTGAAGCATAGTCAACTGACTCACCTTCACACCCTTAAAGACAAATGACCTTCCCTTTCCCAGGAAGCCTAGTCAATTTCCACTTCTTCCGTCAGCCTATGAGGGTTATGACCGCCTGTCATCCCCGACATCATCTCTGGTTACCTCTATGCTGTAAACTTGTCTGAGTTGAGCATAAGTGTAGGTGAGAGGTACTAGAAAAAAACATGATACAACCACAAAGGATGAACCTCAATGCATAAGTTTCGAAGAGATTTAATAATATTGTCTATACATATTTGTTTAGAAATCATAGGCTATATCATTAATGTTTTAAAACATTAAAGTATTCCTCAATATTGCATAAAGAACATGGTCAAATTTATCATTTATATCAGCTATGACATCAGTACAGAGGAAAGGCTGTTCGAAGTCTATTTAAAGTGAATTGAACTTCTCTAATATGAATTTTTCTTAGTAAACATAGCAAAAAATATAAAGATCTTTCTTTTTAAAGTTTGCACAAGCTTATCTAGTCTGGCATGTCAAAATGAATGGTTCTGTGCACTTTAAAGGGTTGAAACTTGAAGTGGCCACTTTGTTGGACAGAACCAACAAACTTAGACGCACACTTAGACACATGGAAGAACAGTTATCATAAACACAAGACATAGTTAGACTAAGAGAGGAAAGGCTGCATGCACGGAGCCCTATCTGCCCTGGAACCAAAAATCCAGATCCCTTGCCTGGATTCCAAATCACTGAGGTGAACCCCATGTTCACACTTTACCAGTGGAGAGTTAGGGTGTCCCCCATCTCCGAGCTCTCCTGAGAGCCCCAGACCAGAAACTTGAGTTTAAGTATAAAGAAAAAGAATTGAACTCTTTCTTACCCAAAAGACACAGCCAGCCAAACGAGATGTCTCCAGTTCCTCCGGAGGGAGAGAGCTTCCTGGGGCCCCATCCAAGGTTATATGGGTTTGGGGGGCGAATGAGTATCCCTAGCAGGGTCAGCTAAAGGGAGTTTGGGGGGGTTGGTATGGGGGAAACCTTCCTCATCTTGATGAAAGTCAGGGACACAGGGCAGGGCCAACTTCTCAGTGTTCTTGTGGCAGGCTAAGTTATGTTCATGCAGAACATGTCTTTGGAGGTGCCCTTAAGGGTTGCAATTAGGAGGGGCAATGCAAACAGCCTCCTCCCAAATGAATCCAAGTCCCGGGATTTCCTTTTAAGGCCACGGGTCTGGAGGAGTGGGGCAGCAGTCCATGGCTCCTTAATATGGGGAGGAATATTATCCCTGAGGGCAGAAAATGGAAGGGAGGAGAGGGGTCTATGGGGGTGGGGGCTGGTGCTCATCCTAAGGCCAGCAGAAAGGGCAAAGTACACAGAATGGGGCCTACTCACCAATCAAGGAAGGGGGTGCCTCACCAGCAGGGGCGGTGTTGTAAAAAAAAACCACTGTTGGGCACCAGATGTTGGCAATCCCCCACGTCTGCTGGGGAATTTCGGGGTCCAACTGAAGAAGGAAGGGGGTGAGAGGTGCAGAGTCAAAATACAGACCCTGGGAATCGGGTGAACACAGACAGAGGGCGAGCTGTTGTGGACTCGTTTATTGGGGGCAGGGTTAGGGGTTATGGAGTGTTCCCATTCTGTCTCTCCTCCTGTTGTCTTCTGATTGACCCAGGTCTGCAACGCTGCTTATATGGTCTCACCTGCCTAGGGCAGGTAAGGTTGATGAGGGACAACCTCTGCACATGTGTAATTCTCAGCATACTGGTTATACTACAATACTTAGTGTCTTTGGTCATATTTGTTGCATGATATTTTGAGGCTATTGTGAGTGGGACAGTCTCCTTGTATTCTTTCTCTAATTGCTTGTTGTTGGTATAAAGTCTGCTGATTTTTCTAGGTTGGTTTTGTATCATTCCACTTTTCTGTGAGTTCTCTGATGGAGATTTAGCATCCCTCTGGTAAAGTATCATGTCTTCTGCAAAAAGAGATAGTTTGATGTCCTCTTTTCCAATTAGTACTCCTTTAATTTCCCTTTCTTGTCTTATTGCTCTAGTGAGCATTTCAATCACTATATTGAAAAGGAGTGAAGATAGGCAGCAGCCTTGCAGGGTTCCTGATGTTAATTGGAATGCTTCTAATTTTTTCCCCATTCAGAATGCTGTTGGCTGTGGTTTTGATGTATTCAGCCTTAATTATGTTGAGAAATGTTCCCTCCATTCCAATTCCCTCTAGGACTTTAAATATGAAGACATGCTCTCATTCTGTCATTGTATTTCCATAATTAGTACAGTAATTTATTGTCTTTTAATATAATTATTTGCTATTATTCAGCATCTTAGTAGGTCAAAATGAGTCATTCCTTCAGGTCAGGGTAGAGGGTGCTGGAGAGATGGTCCCATTGGTTAAGAGCACTGGCTGTTCTTAGAGAAGATGCAGGTTCAATCCCCAGCATGAGTAAACCTTTATCCTTCAGTAACTCCAGCTCCAGGGGATCCAACACCCTCTTCTGTCCTCCGGAGGCACCACATGACACTGCTGCACCTACACGCATGCAGACAATACACTCATACACATAAATTAGTAAATACGATTTTTAAAAAGCAAGGTATAGTTAATTCATTTTCAGACTGCTTTTTTTTACTACTCAAAAACTATGCTTCATTGCTGTATGACATATGGCTTCAGTAAATTAATTAATTCATTAAATTAATTAATTAATAATTAAATAATTAAATTAATTCAGTAAATTAATTCAGTAAGTTTTTCCAATAGATGCTTTACGTCAAGCAATGCCTTTAAAATTTAAAGACCTATATTTGCTTTTGAAAAATATTAGTTTTATTTATTTATGGGTATTTTTGTATGCATATTAGCATGCACATGAGTATGTAATATTCCAAAAAGACCGGAAGAATGCATCAGAATCCCTGGAACTGGAGTTTCAGGTAATTGTGACCCTCCTAATGTGGTTGCTAACAACAAGATCAGCAAGCACTCTTAATATGTGACCAATCTCTTCCTCCCTTAGTTGCTTTAAAAATATTTATTTAATATAGGTGGAGTTATAGAAGAGTTCCTCTGTAGAACAGGATATTTCTATTCCTTCATCAACTAGTTTTCTACATTTGCATAATTATTGCAAACATGGAAGTTGGTAACCTGTTCTTTTTGAAAATGTAAGACAGACTGGGAACTGGAGAGGTGGCTCACTGGTTAAGAAAACTGACTGCTCTCACAAAGAACACAGGTTCAACTGCCAGCATGCACATAGTGTCTAACTGCTGTGAGATTTTCCTCCATGTGTCTTTCCTTATCTGTGGGAGAGTCTCACTGTTTTCTCAAACCTCAAGATCTTAAACATGGTGGTGCCTCGCTTGAGGGAAGGAAGTTCTAGTCAGAATGTCACCTTAAAATAGCACTAATCCTATTCCAGCAGGTCTATCGACATTATGTAATTATATCCCCAAAGACAGCTTCAATACTGTTGTATTGTGTGGTAGTACTTCTTCATATGACCTTTGATGAAAAATACTTAGTCTCTAATCAAGATGTTCAGAATCTATTAACATTTCCTTACCATCTGTATGTGTAAAAAACACTGTAATTTTCAACATGATAGTCATCATGTAAACATAAAGGGTGGGGCCTGTGAATCATGGCCACAATCTGATAGCCTCTTATGTTTCCAAATTAAGTGTAATATATGGGTACTTCACAGCGAGGGGTTTTGGTGTAAGAAAAAAAAAAAA
>VZQC01011031.1:0-12663 GCA_009823505.1 Rhizomys pruinosus | reverse complement strand
TGTTCACTGTTGGGTCCCATCAAATCTAGTGTATCATTGACTACTTTTTTTTTTTTTTTTGGTCTTTTCGAGACAGGGTCTCCCTGTATCCCCAGCTGTCATGTAACTCACTTTGTAGACCAGGCTGGGCTTGAACTCACAAAGATCCACCTGCCTCTGTCTCCCAAGTGCTAGGACTAAAGGCATCTGCCACCACGCCCCACTTTTTGTTCTTTTCTTTTTTCATAGACTACTCTTATCTTAGGAGTATGTTTGCTCCTTTGTTCTCTCATCTCCCATGTTTATATTTTGGAGGTTGATGCTGAGCTGAGATTTGGGGTACATGATGTTTATTAAGGACCCACACTTGTGATAGGGTAAACGGGAGTCAAGCAGTAGTATATGCTAATGAAGCGGTAAACCTAGCATCTCTGGAGCAAGTACTCCCCGGGAGAACTATCCAACATCAGACTAAGATGGTTGAGATGAAGTGAGAATGGGGATATGTACCACCCTGGGGAGGGCATGAACTCTGGCAAGGCATCTCTATAGGAAGGCAGACCCTGAAGGAGCTGACAGCTTGGGGCTATCTGCTTGACCACAGGGAGATCTGCCTTCCTTGAAGGTCTATCTGGACAGCTCTGCTTCATGTCTACCACTCTTCCTAACAAGGACTGTGTAACAGTGTGCAACCCATGACTTTCATGACTACTTTAGTGCTGTTCCCACCACAGCCATGTAGTTTGGTTGGTATTGATAGAAAGCTATTGTCTTGTTTTAGGATATTTCACACTGAACTTCAGGGAGATGATTCTGTATTCTGTTGATTAACTCTCAACACTTGTCCCATAAACATCTAATCTTGGGTTTATAACATAAAAGTGCAGCAGTAAAAAGTATTGGAGTTAAAGTTGAAAAGAATATGGAGATCCAGATATACCCCTTTTCTCCATAACAGTTGAGTCTTCTTAGATAAGTTATCTAACACTGAATTCCATTCTTGTATCTATAAACATTAAAGGAATGCATCATGAGGTTGTTGGGAATGTTTCCTATGTTTCTGTGCCAAAACACCATAGAAATGGTATATGTTAATACACAGGTAAGGTGGTAACATCAACAATAATAAGAATATTGACAGTAATACAGTAGTATTGTTGCTTTGATGGGTGAATGTTCCAATCTGTGATACTGAAGAGACTGCCAGTCTTTTTAAATACCGTTTTCATGAGTATATTGCATCCATTTAAATTTCCTCCTTCTTTTCGCAGTAGCTTGCCATGTCTTTTCCAGTGAATCATACAAAAATAGTTACGATTTGGAAAATGTCTTTCTCTTTCCTCATATTCTTTCCTTTTCTTTGAGGTTCAATCAATGATTCTCTCTTCTATTAATTTATCTCAATTTGCTACTAATATAAAGCAATTTAATTATTTAGTAAAGCAATTTAAATAGTCTAGTAAAGGAACACTTTAGAATGATGCATGAAAGATAATAATTTCTTCTTTTTTTTCCTGTCACAGTGTGTAACCTTCAGGAAGCCGATATGATTTTCCTTTGTGATGGCTCCGATATGGTGTCCGATTCAGAGTTTGTTACCATGACAACTTTCTTGTCAGACTTAATTGATAATTTTGACATCCAGTCTCGGAGAATGAAAGTTGGAATGGCTCAGTATGGGAGCCGCTATCAGGAAATTATTGAGTTGGAAAACTCTTTGAACAGGACTGAGTGGAAGTCACGAATTCAGACTGTGGCCAAGAGCAAAGGGTCTCCGCGCATTGACTTTGCCCTGACACACGTGAGCCACATGTTTCACCCATCTGCTGGCGGGAGAAGAAACGCTGGGGTCCCTCAGACTTTGGTTGTTGTCATGTCTGGCTATCCCCGCTACAATGTGGAGGGTGCGGTGAAAACTCTGAAAGACCTTGGAATTTGTGTCTTGGCTTTGGGCATAGGAGATGTTTATAAGGAACAGCTTCTGCCAATAACAGGAAATTCTGAAAAAATAATCACTTTTCAAGACTTCAATAGTTTACAGAATGTGGATGTGAAAAAAAGAATGGTCCGTGAAATCTGCCAGAGCTGTGGGAGAACCAGTAAGTGTTTTGTTATTGTTTGGCTTTATCTGATGGCAGCTTCCTATGCTGAGTCATCTCCATTTCCCCAGGCTATCTTATGGGCTATCCCCAGAAGAACATGTTTAGAACAATGTACAGTGAGAAGAGATGTCCCTTCTGCCTCCTGGAAATTTGGGATCATTTAACCTCCCTCAGAGATAAGGAGATGGTACAGAGGCTAAAAGGGAGTGGGCTGGACTGTGTGCCCTTGTCATCCCTGTCCCCTCACTGCTGTCCAGTGTTTATAGTCCTTTCAACACCTGGACCTCAGCCTCCTATTTCTGGGAGTCCTGAGGACAGTATCCTTCATCTGTTAGGAAGTAAGGAAAATTGATACCTTTGAAATATGTATGTGCCTGTGGTATACATACTTATGCATGTGTACATGTATGTGAGTGTCCATGCATGTGTATACATATGTATATGGAGGCCAGAAGTCACCATCAGGTGTCTTCCTCAATTTCTCTTTACCGTATTCTTTTGAGACAGGGTCTCTAACTGAACCTGAACCATGCTGATTTGGCTAGACCGGCTGGCCAGCAAGCCCTAGGTATTCTTCTCTCATTTCCATTTCCCCAGTACTGGGATCACAGGCATGCACTGTTGCACCTGCTTTTACATGGGTGCTGGAGATTGCACTCAGGTCCTCAAACTTACACAGTAAACATTTTACTGCCTGAGTCATCTCCTAATCCTTTGAGACCACCTTAATTATTTAATCATTGAGGGACTCAGAGTACATATATTTACAGTGCTGTTTCCTTTTCTTAGAAGTGACATCTAGGGAGCTGGAGAGATGGCTCAATGGTTAAGAGTGCCGATTGCTCTTGCAGAGGACCCTGGTTCGACTCCCAGCACTTAAAGATGACTAAGAACCATCTTTAAGCCAGGCATGATGGTGCATGCCTTTAATCCTAGCACTCTGGGAGGCAAAGGCAGGTGGACCTCTGTGGTCTACAGAGTGAGTTCCAGGCCAACTGCAGCTATGGGGAGCTCCTGTCTCAAAAAAAGAAAAAAAAAAAGTGACTTCTACATCATTGTAACATAGTAAAGATCTGAGTTGCCCTTAGAGATTTTCTAATCCAGAGTCCACAGATATAAATGGCGTTGGAGGCCTCGTGTGTAATGCTGAGGAATCAGCTGGGTAGGGTGTGAGGACACGTGAACTGAAGAGCAACAACTCATTTAACAGAGCTGATACATGTGGCTGCAGCTGTCAGGAGCCACGGAATTTTGGGTTCTGTCAGTTTGAGGCTGGGTGTTGGGGAAACATCTTGTCAGGAAGCATTCTTCATCATGTGGAATTTTTGGAACAGGTAGAAATTCCTCCATGCCACTGTCTGCAGAGCTGCGGTGATGGAAGATGTGTCAGTCTTTCCAAGCACTCTCTATGACCATAACCAAGGGAGTTTATCTGAGCTTAAGGTTGATGGTTCCAGGGGAATTAAGGGTCCGTTATGGCAGGGAGGCCTGGTGGCAGGAGGTCCCTGAGCTGGAGCGGAAAGCAGAGGTTCACATCTTCAAGCAGGCAAAGGAAGCTGAGAACTGACTAGAGACTGGCAAGGCTTTTTGAACTCTAAGCCTGCTTCCTCCAGCATGGCCACACCTTCTAAGACCTCTCACAACAGCTCCACCCACTGGGGACAAAATGTCCAAATACTTGGAGCCTATGGGGGACATTCTCATTTATTTTTTTATTTTTTGGTCTTTTGGAGACAAGGTCTCCCTGTAGCCCCAGCTGTCCTAGAACTCACTCTGTAGACCAGGCTGGCCTTGAACTCACAAAGATCCACCTGCCTCTGTCTCTCAAGTGCTAGGATTTAAGGCATGTGCCACCATGCCCTGCTGGACATTTTCATTTAAACTAATACACTCCAAATCCTACCCCATTTTTTCGTGTGTGTGTGTGTGTGTGTGTGTGTGTGTGTTCTGCTCATGTGTGTAGATGTTAGGGTTCGAGAATCTACACCAGACACACCAAAGGATGGAAAACCAAGACTTTATTTCGGGGGAAAAAGTAAACCAGCATGCTGGGATGGGAGGGAAAAGGCTCCGACCTTGATAACTTGGCTCACAGGCCTTTTATACAGGGTTTAGGAGAATTTTAGTGGGGTTTGGGTAACTTCTAGCCTTATTGGATAATAGCAGAGTTACAGCTCATGGTTAGGTCAGCCCACCTGCCCCCACATACCAAAGGTTATCTTTAGACACAATCTTGTGACTGGAACAAGGAAATGTTGAGTCAGTCCACCTGTCCTCACATATCAACAGTACCAACAGTTATCTTTAGGCAAGTTTAAATTTTATTAGCTGTTCTTGAGGCCTCAAGCAATTGAGCTTGAGCAATTGACCTTTGCCCTGAATTGGGCAGGTTCCAGTAATTGCTTAAAATGGTGGCTATGCTCAAAATGGATACAACTTGGGCTTCTTTTACATTCCCCCCTCAAGTTGTATACTGGGAGGCTAATCTTAGAGCTCACTTATTTTCTTCCTCAAGGGTGTCATATAAGGGCACATACCTGGTCCTGAGTACCATGATTTTAATGGATTTTACCCACTGGTTAATAAATCTGACAAGTGAATTAAGGATGCATGGTCCATAAGTCAGAGCAACCAGAAGGATAAGTTTACTGGCAGATCTAGGAAGTCTTCAGCTCTCAGCTGAGAAAGAAACTGGCTGTCTCGGGGGTCTTGACCCTAAACTGCCTAGGCAATTTTTAGCTCCTACATTTATCACATTACTCTCTGAGGAAGTTACCCCAACTGCCAAGAGGGAATTGGGGCGCCGACCGCTCTGACTTCTTCCATGCTGAAAAGGGGCATAGGAGATGGCAACTGGGGTACTCCTGCTCAGTGGATCTATCTGAAAGACCCCAAAAGTATAGAGAACAAAATCCTTGGCCAGTGCCTGTGAAGGTGTGAGTAGCTAGGTACACTTTTAGACAGGGAACCAGGAAAGGAACAGGGTGAATTAAATGTCCAACTTAAAAGTCCTTTAGAATTTCTCAACGAGGGGTTCCGAAGCATCCATTGAGCTTCTCCTTTTGCTCATTTGGCTGTGGTGTTGTCTGGACTCAGGATCTGCTTTCCAGGAAGTTTCAATAGTCATGGTATGAGTTTCCCTTAGGTGGTTGCTTAAAGAGAAAGAGGAAACTTTATTATTTGGTAACAACAGATCTCATATGACTTACAATCTAGTGTTGGAGGCACGAGCTTTCATACTTTAAAGGTAATACAATGACAGCTTATCTTTTGGTTACACTCTTCCTCATGGGGTCTAAGTCCATATGGTTAGCCCAGATTAACCAACTTTTGTTTTCTCAAGGTCAGTTGAGGATTTTGTCCTCAGGAGCCACTGGACCTTTTGCAGGAGAGGCCTTTGGCTCCTCTCAGCTTTTCATTTACCAGTTCCATCCACACGAGGACAAAGTCAGGTCTTGCTAGACCAGGCTTCCCTTTTTGAAGACTTTCCTCTTTGCAGATTGGACACTGGCTAGAGTCCCGTTAGTGGGTCTCCAAGACCTCCCTGCCTAGGAGGACTGGTGACTCACAATTGCAGGATATTTCAAGAGATGCCCCCAGACATAGTCTCCTGGGACTGGTTGACCTAAGAGGGCAAGGAACAAAGTTGTTCCTTAGGTCCCTCAGCCGAATTGGTATGGGCATTTAAGTATGGTAGTTATCCATCCAGAAAGGCTAAGTTCCACCAGGCTAACACCTTTAATTACTGTATTATATTCTAGATAAGGCTTGGACAAAAGTTCAGAAAGCTGGCATAACCAGCAAGATCTAATTAAACAATTTCAGGCTTGTTTTTAATGTGAAACTGTTCACTACAGTTACTACAAACAGGAACAATCCTTTTCTTTTTCAGACCCTTTTTCCTGATTTATAATTTTCCCAGAAAGACAGGAGTTCTAACACATATCAGAAGACAGGAAATAAACTGATAAGGATTACCAAGTCCATCCAAACTGTCTTCTTTTGGACTGCATGCAGTTGGTTCAGGAAGATAGAATCTAGCTTTTTGAGTGAAATTATTTGGTTAGGTCAAAGGAAATATCAAAAGCAGCTCTTGCAAGAAACAAAAGTACATTTTTCAGTAGCCATAGGTAACCCACCATTTGCCTGTGCCCATTTAATCCAAACCTATAACAGGGAGTCAGATTCAAGCTAAGAGAGGACTGAAAATTAACAACTCTGTATATTCATAATCCTATTCAGGCCACTAGTAAACTAGCTTGAGTGTTTATACCAATTTAACTTTATACAGGTATCTTATCATTTTACTAAACCTTGAAGTGCCATGTGATATGCACATAAAGCTTGGACAAAAACTGAACACTCTTAAACAAACTTTGACTAGATATACATTTTGATTTTTAAACTAGTTGACTGAACCTTACAAATTTAAGCTTATTTATATAGTGTCCTTTTTACCTGTCACAACAAACCTCCTCAGACTTTTATCACTTGCATAGACTTTTCATCATTTTTACATAAATCCTTACTAAAAATACCTTTTTAACATATTCCACTTTTTATGTCCCATTTTAATACCATGAGACATAACATTCATAAACAGATTAACCCTTAATTGTGCAGATTTACTAAGTAATTAACATTTATTTCCCATGTAATGATGGGTCAGTTATCTCAAATACAATAGTTTGAAAAATCACAGAAATGCTCAATAAAAATTGAGCTCTTAGTTTCAAACATCTCAGGACTAATCACCCTCTATATCCACTTAGGCATCCATGCTGCTTGCTTTATGGCAGGATGCCAATGGTCAAAGACAAACAGCTTCACACAGCAACTTTTTAAATTTTCCTTCTGGGCCAAAGGCTATGTCTATGAGGATTCAAGTAGCCCTGTCAGGCCTCCAACAGCAGATTGTGAATGGGCTAAAGTCTGTCCTTCCTTTCCAGATACAATGTCAGACACATAAAATCTGTCATGTTACATTTTGGAATATAGAAGAATATTTTAAATACTTTCATGGCATTTATTTATTAAAACGTTCTCTGTCAAGATTTCACATTAGCTTAAAATTCAATTCAGTTTTTATATGTCACTGAAGTTGCCACCTCAATGCCACAAAAATACCTCTTCCATCAGTCAGTGCGACTAGCATCAACATTGAGAGCCCCATGGTCAGCCTCTGTAACCAACTAGATGTTAATACTGCTCTGCTACAAGGTGACAGCTCCTAACTCAAACTCAATGGAAAAGGGGTGAAACTCTGCAGAGTACACTATTAAGAAGAGGGAATGTTTGACAGTTTTAGCTCACATGACAGTTTACATTGTGAATCAACTTGATATCAAGTAAATCATTAGCATTAGATGCGAGCCTATTCATTTAAACAGCTCCATAAAACAAATGTTGATCAACACCTTGATGAAAACTCTAAATCAGAGACAAAAACTTAAATCAGAGTAAAATATGACTCTTAAAGTTTATAATAGTCAAAATAACATTTTAAACTCCACAATTTATACAGTACTAGGTTCGTCTATCTGTGAGGTAAATTTTTCCCATTTTTAATTTAGGATTAGTTGGATTCTTGGGTCAGTTATTTGTTTCTGACTCAGGAATTCTACAGTAATGATCTTTACATTTTTAAAACTGGGTAGATTTTTGTAAACACATGTTTTAACCAAGGTGCTGCTCATGAAGCAGCCTGCTTCTCACAGCTACTAACAGGCACCCTACTCGGTCATTAGAGACAAGGGCGGTCACCTTCCCAGATGAGCCTGCTGGAGTCCTAACCCACAGTCTAGTGTGGGGCCCTTGAGCCCCTACTGTGTGGCCTGACACAGCCATTGGTCTCTGATTTGTACAAAAAGCATTAGGAAAATCACCTAGAAATCTGGGGATAGATGTACTTCTGGAGGGGGTGTCTCTAAACCCAAAAACTTGCTTGTGGCTTGCATCGTCTCTCTCCCTTCTAAGTAAATCAGTGATCAACTAGGTAGCTTCACCAAAGTACAAACATTCATCAGAAGTCTAAAACTGAGTTTTGGGCAGCTCTGGTTCTGGTGAGCCTCGGGGAGAATCCAGCTCTCTGCTGGCAGCGCCTGGTCTACTCAGCTTGTAGGTGTGACACTGCACTGCCTAGCTCCAGCCTCACAGAGATCTCTGTGTTTCAATCATCTACCAGAGAGGCCATGTGACTTGAGTCTGGAGCAAGTGCAGGTGGTGAGAGGTGAAATGGCCCAGCTATGATCCAATGAGTGAGTTTCCTCTGGCCAACCTCCAGCCCTGGCTGATGCATCACAAAGATCCCTATAAACCTGCCTTTTTCCTCATCAGAGACTCAGAATAGGCTTCTCCCTTCTTCCATCAGTAAAAACAACACAATTCCAGTCCCTTGTTCAGCCTTTCCATATCTTCTCTGCCCAGAAAACATCTAGACATCTCCTCCCAGTACAGGGACAATAAGCCCCAGCCATCTCAAACATGCATATTCATCTTGCCCACATGCCTCTTACTGGCTCCAATATGCTTGATGCATCCTTTTACTAAAAAAAAAACCTCTTACTCACACCTAAGGCCCAGCCCACTGACCAGATGGGATTGGGAGTAAGGGAGGGACTTTAAGCACCAGGGGGTCCCACTCTCTAGCCAAAGTTGTGTGTATGGTACACACCCCTGTGGCCAGGAGCTGTGAGTCCCTGGAGGACCTGTCCAATGCCAAGGACTATTTCAGTGGAGACAGCTACCTGGTATTTATTTTCTCTAACACCATGTTATTTACTTCAGGTAGAAAATTACCAATAGTTACATACGCATGTGTAATTTCCATGCATGTGGGAATTACCAACACTCACACATGCTTTCTTTTTTTTTGGTCTTTTGGCCTTTTTGAAACAGGGTCTCCCTTTAGTCTCAGCTGGCCTGGAACTTGCTCTGTAGAGCTCACAAAGAACTGCCTGCCTCTGCCTCCCAAGAACTGGGATTAAAGGTGTGTGCCACCACACCTGGTGTTTGACAGAACCAACATGAGACAAATACAATAATAACTGAATTACAAACACACACAAAAACTTAGACGCATAACAAGCTACATGAATCTTAGACACACGGTTACCATAAACACAAGACATAGATACCTCCTTTAAATCAGGGTAGATTTAGAATTTCCCATCTTGATATCCCAGAGAATGAGAATGAAAGCAATCTCAGAGAACCAAGCAGCAGACAACAGAATAAGGGCCCAACAACAAAGACTGTGCAGACATGAAGAGAAGAAACACTGTGTGCATGGAGCCAACCCCCTGTCGACCCTGGAGCCAGAAATCCAGACCCCTCACCTGAGTTCAAATTTGCTGAGGTGAACCCACTATTCGTACTCTAAATCCTGAGGTGAACTCCCTGTTCGCACTCTACCAGTGGAGAGTTGGGGTGGTCCTGTGTCCAGTTTCTCCTCTCTGAGTACCCCAAACCAGAAACTCAAGTTTAACCAAAATAACCAAAACCAAAGTAAAGTAAAAAAAAAAAAATTGAGTTCACTCTTACCCAAAAGACACGGCCGGCAGAAAGTCTCCAGTCCCTCTGGTGGTCTTTGGGGGATCTCGGTGGGACCTCCAAGATGTTATGATTTGAGAATCCACCCCAGACACACCAAAGGATGGAAAACTAAGACTTTATTTTTGGGGGAAAAAGTAAACCAGCATGATGGGGTGGGACAGAAAAGGCTCCGACCCTGATAACTTGGCTCACAGGCCTTTTATTCAGGGTCTAGGGGAATTTTAGTGGGGTTTGGGTAACTTCTAGCCTTATTGGATAATTGCTCAAAATGGTGGCTATACTCAAAATGGAGGCTATACTCAAAATGGAGACAGTGTGGACCTCTCTTACATAGACATTTTTTGCATGTGTATAGGTGTGCATTCATGAGGTACAAGCATGTGGAGGCCTGAGGTTGAAGTTGGGAATCATCCTCCATCACTCTTCTAATTTATCTACAGCCAGTGCTTTAACTGCACAGCTATCTCTCCAGCCCCTGCTCCAGATCTTTTATGTCTCATTTTGGTGCTCACATGGAGTCAAGAGATAGAGGACAAAAGAGCCATGCTGGGTCTGGAGTAAGAGAGTGTAGCCACTCCCCTTTTCCCTTAAGGACAATAGTTCTCTGCTCACTAACAGGTAACAGGCTCCTGGCATTTGGCTCAGTAAGAGTTAACAGACTTCTAGGGGCTTGGTTAATGCAGAGGCTTGAGGAGGGGTGGTCTGGGTGCTAAGACATCTGTTTTCTGGAATGCTGGGAACAGGTTGTCTTGCCCCTCCCCCTATCTTTGATTGCATCAAAGGAGGTGTGTTACTGGGCCAGTCCTCACATTCCTGGGCTCCCTGGGCTCTTTTCTTGCTGTTGTGATGGGAAGATTCCTTGGTGTTTTGCTTGAGCGCTTATCATATGTAAGTTGTGTGAACTTCAAATGCTGAGCTTCCAATTAAGGCTCTGAGAAGGGCTCAGAGGAGTGCTCAGAGGAGTGCTCCCTGGGGCTGCAAGAAGAAAGCTTGAGTTCTAACTCTGGAACCGTAGCCATAGCCTCCATGAATTACTAACCCCTTGTCTGAAAATGAGCAACTAGATGGAATCAGAGGTGCCCCAATGGCAACTTGAACATGCAGTTTGCTTGTTATATCTAGCATGGGTAACCTACATTAAAAATGGACATTTCTATACTTTCCTGGCACCTGGCAGGGGAGATACCATGATCAAGAAGGTGGTTTTCCCAGGGCGAGGCTCATCCATTGCACTTGGGATGTGCTGACCCCTGTGATTTCCCCAAATGCAGGAAACTCAACTGCATAATTTGTGGTAGTGGGGGACTGAGTTTGCGCTCTCTCCTGGTATTAAAAAAAAGTGGACATTTCAGTCTCTATTTTGGAAAACAGCAGCTCTAACAACACTGAGCTCCATTTGCATATGATTACTCTCAGCTGGTGCTGACAGTGGACAGATATGGGACTCTGTCTGCTGTCCAGCTCACCATCCAGCTCGCTATCCCAAGTCCCTGCCCATTTGGCTTATGTTATCCACATGGCCTTTGAGGAAGTATGCATTTTTGACTGCTAGAAATTGAGTAACTGCTAGGATAGTACAAATCTTTATTATGTTGTAATCATATGACACAGAACATGACTTTGTTAAGAAGAAAAATGCATCCACACTCACAGAGCTACTGAGGAGTCTCAATTATGGTCTGAAACTTGGATAATTGCTGGGAATTGTAATATCTCAAAGGGGACAGAGGAAATACCTGCATTCGATTTGGTAGAATAACCATTAACTTTAATTTTGAATTATATTTGGGTATTAGAATAATTTTGGGGTATTAGATACTCCCTGGCCTCCAGCTCTGAGCATGACAGCAATTCGTTCTTCTTACCCTTCCTTATTCCTGTTTGCTCATTAATCTGGCCTTGTTTCTTTCTGTCTCCAGATTGCTTTGTGGATGTGGTGGTTGGCTTCGACATTTCCACTCACCGTCAGGGGCAGCCTTTGTTCCAGGGCCACCCCCGTTTGGAATCATACCTCTCAAGCATCTTAGAGGACATTACCTCCATCAGAGGGGTGAGCTGTGGGGCAGGTGCAGAGACTCAGGTGAGCCTGGCCTTTAAGGTGAACGATGACCAAGAATCCCTGGCTAAGTTCCAAATCTATCAGAAAGCAGTATTCGACAGCTTGCTGCAAGTCACTGTTGATGGACCATCTCATTTGAATGCACAGTTCTTGCAATCACTGTGGAACACCTTTGAGGAGAAATCTTCATCCAAGGGCCAGGTATCCTTGCTGTTCCATCTGCCATTCCCCACTACCTGTTTGTTCTTCTTTCCCCAGTTGTATCTCTGACTTTCCCATCATCACATTCTCTGCATTCCCTTCTATAGGTGCTGCTGATATTTTCAGATGGTCTCCAGGGTGAAAGCCTCACAACACTGGAAAATCAGTCAGACAGGCTCAGAGAAGCAGGTATTGAGTTGAAAATGTAAATGGAGCATATGAACAAGACTCTATCCTATGTGATCTAGATCTTGGGATCCAGGTAGCCTATTTCAGAAGATGCTAATGGTGACTTGCCAAGAGTCCTTTGATCAGCCCCCACTGTTATCCCTAAATTATGCAAAGCTATAGCTGAGCCCTTACACCTGTGACCTTTTATAGACATGTACCATTGAACAACCTGAGCTGCTTGGACTCAGTGTTGTATTATTTACTTTTCTCCTTGCGGTAACCAAAAACCTGAGAAGTGAGTTGAGGAAGGCGGAGTGGAATAGAGTCCATCCTTGCAGGGAGGCTCCAAGGTTGTCAGGGGGCTGTGTGGCTGTGGCAGCAGCATGTGGCAGCTGCTTGTTCACATCTCAGCAGGACAGAAAGCAGACAAAGAGGAATTCCAGAGATCAGGTGGATTTCTCTCATTCCTTTTTTTGTATTCAGTCCAGGACCCCAGCCCATGGGGTAGCAACACCCATAGTCAGGGTAAATCTTCCTCCCTCAGTTAATCCTCTCTAGAAATATCTTCACAGGCACACTCAAAGCTGTGACCCACTC
>VZQC01011025.1:5122941-5163281 GCA_009823505.1 Rhizomys pruinosus | reverse complement strand
CTCTCTTTATTCTTATACCTTAGAAGTGTACATGACTTACTGGCTTCATTACGCTAAATACAATCCACATATTTCATATCCGAATTTTCCATGATATATCATAATTTTATTTCTGATTCGTATTTTACTCAAAAACTTAGCATGACATTTTTTTCAGCACAGATGAAATTTTTATTTAGGATCAAGCTGCTCAGATTTGCCAACAGATTCATCTTTGCCAGTTTAACTAGAATTGAAATGTCACAGTAATATGATTCAGTGCTACAGACCATTGGCAGCCTTGTCATAACCTTTAGGGGCATTATTTGTATAAAAGGGTAAGTTAGGAGGTTGTGTGTGTGTGGGGGGTCTCAAGTTCGAGCATTGCTTGCTAGGACCACCTGGAGTGTGGATAGGGGCTAGGCGCCTCTCCAGACAGGTAGAACTAAGAACAGATTGACTCTTGGGGTGCTGGACAATTGATTCGCTGGTTTGTGGCAGAGGGGCTGGTGGCCGGTGGGCCTAGGTCTGAGCCCTAAACCCTTGCAGGGTGTGGCTGCCCGGGCCAGGTCACCCTTCCCCCTTGCAGCCGGAAGCCACTCTGGCTCTGGGTCTGGCTCTGGTGCCATAGTGAAGTAGCATGTGGGGGGGCTCAAGTTCCAGCATTGCTTGCTAGGACCACCTGGACTGTGGATAGGAGCCCGGCGCCACTCTAGACAGGTACCAGAGCATTGGCTAAGTCAGGCACCCCACCCCCACCCCGCAGCTAACTGGAATTGAGAAGAGAGTTTCCAAGTAGATTTTTTGGGGGGGGGTCCCTCAGAACAAGAAAGGAAGAGTGACTTAGGCTTCCAATATTCAATATATAAACAAAAGTGAAAGCCTGTAGACAAGTCAACACTCCATAAAAAAGGAGGGGTAAAAAACAAAAAAAGCATCAGAAGGAGGCAAGCAAAACAAAACAAGCCATCAGCTTTCAACACAGTGAAAAGACATTTGAGATTTGAATCACAAAAGGGAAATCCACATGCAAGGGACACGACGAAGTAACAAAATGGGAAAGGTACAGGATAATTCCACACCAAGCTCTACCAAACCTGTAGGAGATAGCTACAATGGGATCCCCTTGGAGGTGTCCCAAGAAACAGATCTTAGAGAAATAATTGCAGACCTATGCAGAGAAATTAAATAAAATAAAGAAGAATTCAGAGAAATAAAGAGAGAGGATCTAGAGGGATACAATCTCAAACTTCGGAAAGAGCTAAAGGAAGAGATTGACAAACTCCAGAAAGAACTAGAGGGAGAAAAAAACAAACTCCAAAAGGAAGTAAAAACACTGAAAAAGGAAGCCAACCAGTGAAGTAAGGAGCACTAGAAGAGACTGAGAAACTCAAAAAGGAAATGGAAATATTAAAGAAATCAAAAGATGAAATGAAAAAGGAAATATAACACTCATCCAATCAAGAAGAAAGGAAAGGAAAAAGCCTCAGATTTAGAATGGAGGAAGCAGAACAAAGAATATCAGATCTGGAAGATAACAGAGAGCAAATAAAAAGCTCAAATAAAGAATATCAAAAATTTAAAAAAATACACAAAAGTGAAAAAACCAGGAAAAATGTGACACTATGAGAAGATCAAACCTCCACATCATAGGAATAGAGGAAGGAGAAGAATCTCAAGAGAATAATATTGATCAGATCTTCAACAGAATAATAGATGAAAATTTCCCCAAACTAAAAACAGAAAAAGCCATACAAATACAAGAAGCACATAGGATTTCAAATAGACAAGATCAGAAAAGAAACTCCCCATGCCATATCATAGTTAAAATGCTAGATGCCCAAAACAAAGACAAAATTCTGTAGGCTACAAAAGATAAACAAGTCACATACAAAAGAAAACCCATCAGAATTACAACTGACTTCTCGGCACAAACCATAAAACAAGAAGAACATGGGGTAAAGCATTCCCAGTGTTAAAGGACTATGGATGCCAGCCCAGTGTACTTTACCAAGCAAAAATGTCGATTACAGTTGAAGGAGAGAGAAAAATCTTCCATGACATAAACAAGATGATAGAATACATGTCCAGAAAACCAACTCTTCTTAAAATACTTGACTCAATTCAAAGGGCAGAAGAGAGGAGCAACTATCCTCAAACACCTAGGAAAAGAAACTAATAAAAACATAACCATAGAAGTAGAATCAGAGAAAAAGATAGAGAATAAGGGTCTGTGACATGCCTGGCCCTGAGATGTACATCTACAATGTAACATATACAACTCATTATCTCTTACCAGGAAGCTTCTTCAGGCAACTGAGGCTGATTAACATAGAAAGTCACAGCTTGTCAAAATGTAGAGAATAAGTAACTGCAGTGTATATGTCTCCAGATAGGACTCCTATACTTTATGCTACCAAGGTATCAGGGAAAATTGTGGAAGAGGGGGCAGAAAGAGTATAAGAGCCAGGGATGGTGGATGACCCCAAAGAAACAGTGGTTTCCAGGAAGGTGGTAACTTGCTTATATGGCCTTGAAGCAATGGTGACCTCATGCAAAACAGCCATGCAAACTCAAACCTGAAGAAAAAGAAAACCAGCTTAGAATTTGGGAAATGAGTAAGAATCCCCTTTCTAACCAAAGAGCTATTGGTAACTAATGAGTGCTGGGAGAAGGAGAGTTCGTCTTATTTAAGAGAGCAGATGCTGCATAGGTTGACCAGGCTCCAGTGTATGGAATCATACCAAGGGACATTTGGGGACACAAACTTGATTGGATAGGCCTTAATGGATATGACAGAATGCCTGAAATCCAACAGGGTCTATGGGGGATGCAAATATGGAATGGACACAATACACAAGGAAATACTTTCTCTGAATTCGAGTTTCAATTCATTTACTCTGATGTCACTGCCCATGTATATTCTTGGGTTTTCTGCAAAACTCCTCTGATATGTTACTTCTCTCTATAAAAAGTCAGTGTAGTAAGCAAAAGTGAGATCCCTGCTTAGAAAAATAGGGAAAGTACAAGGACAGTAGTGAGTTTATTGGGTAAGTTCAGTTTGGACTTGTTGAGTACAGGTGCCGACATTCAAATAAAGGTGTGAAGTTGGTATACACTCTACAATGTGAGGGTCAATGTAATAATCATAATAATTTCTGCAGTTGCATGTCATGAAACTCTTTATCACGCCAAAATCCGGATATGGAGATAAAATTCTCAGCACAACAGTGTCAAGAGGGATGCCTTTTTGCAAAAATCTGTTGTGATTAATGCCCCCCAAAACATGCCAAAATACCATGTTAATTTCTTCTGATCTTAGAACAGTATGAGAGGATACCATCAATTCAACAGTATGAGATTTCAGCCAATTCTGACCTTGGTGCATTGATCTTGAGTTTATTGTTCCTAACAATTTATGTTGTTTATAATATATTCTTTGTTATACTAACCTGAATGCACCAAGACAGTGGGACACCCCATAATACACATAAATACTATTTATTTTTAACATTATTCTCATGCAAGAATTGCTATAATCCATAATTCAGCTTCCAAGAAAACAGAGCTTCACAGGTTGGATGTTGTCCAAATTTATTCTAGTTTTCAGTCAGGACTTTCCAAGGCTTGGCTCCCAACTAGGACACTTCTTTTTCTCCAAGTTCAACAGCACATGTGGATGTACTCTTCAAAATAAAAATGGCACTGATATTTAGGGAGCTTGATCTAATCATCAGATATTACACACAGAGCTTGACTAGTGCATCATTACTCAACCCTAACATGAGGTGCATGCGTGAGAGATGTCCATCACAATGCAATATAGCAGAAAGTACATACAAAGGGACTTGTAGAAGGGAAGGATTTAGTGATAATAAGGAGGATAAGAAAGGACAGTGGGTTGTGATTATCAATAAATCCATATATACGGAGAAACTACCAAAATACAAAGAAATTATCTTGTTAACATAGGATTGAAAACTTCATTATGAACTCAATCATCCATTGTTTATTGGCCTTTTAACTACATGCCCTTCATTGAGATAATCTCCAGCAATATTAAAATGAATGAATCTCTTTCCATTCTTATTTAATGTTCTTATTTCAACATAGTTAGATGTGTTTCACTTTTTCTTATTGACAGACCTTTGTGTATTTGTGTATCTATTGATTCATTAACAGATAAATCGATGTTTTTCTTGTAAAATCTTCTAGCCAGGATTTCCACTATGTGGGAAAGTTCGACAGATTCCACTAATTTTCTAGAGATATTAGGTCTGTACTTCCTAATTTCAGGTTTTCTTAAGTTGTTCTAGCCTTTTCTTGCCCTCATTGTTCTTTAGTTGTCTTTATAATGGAATATAACCCAGAAAGGATTTAACCTGGGTGCAAAGAATGATGTAGTTTTTCTTCGGAATCTTAATCCCTCCTAATGTTAAGAGATAATGAGCCCTGAAATTTAGGAGGAAAAGAATGAGAACACATGAAAATACTATAGTTCACCATAATCTACATGGAATGTCTATTGTGTTTTCTTATTAAGCTATTGGGAATCTGAATTTTGGGGAGGTTGAAACTAGCAGGAAATCAGAAATGGAGCTGAGTTGCTCTCATTCTTATTTCACAAGTAGGGAGGATATGCAGGACAAAAAAATGTGCCTGTTTGGGAGGCCTGGACAATGTTTTCCACCCCAGTGCTCTGGAATTGTAAAATTCATAACTTCCATGAGCATTTTCAGATGGCAGAACTAAAGAGCATCTGCAGAATTCAGTGTGATTTACAGAGCTTTTAAAGCTAATGTTTCACAAACTAATCACTTTCAAGGTACATATTTTCCTTTCCTGTACACAAACAAATCATGGATAGTTTTGCATTTTTAGTCCCTCTTGCTGCCTTCTCCTCCTTTTTCAGCATGTGAAAGAAAAATTATCTAGGATGCACTAATGTAGCCGTGGCCCAGTTTTGCTCTTCAGGTAGAGATATTGGCGCTGCTTTTAAATGGCCTATAAATACAATGTTTGCCAAACTAATTTAGAAGTTAACCTGACCTTTGAGACAACTGTCTCCAGTAGCAGTGGGGTAAAAAAAAAAAAAAAAAAAAAATAGAAAGCTCTATCTCCCTTAATGTTAGTTTACCTGTAACATTAAGAAAGGCAAATGGCCAATTAGTAAAGATACAAGATACTGATTATTTCCTGAGCCAAGGTCAAATGAAAAGATGAGTTAGCATAGGCTGAGTCATTAGAAAAATAGCCTACAGTCCTAAGAGCAATTGGACATGTGTGCATTAGTTTAAAAATGCATTTCAACTTACTGTTTAGGAATAGTGTTAGAAACAGAAAGGGTTAGAAAGCCTAGTGGATCACCTTTTAAAAAATGTTATCAGTGAGGCATGGTAAAATGTAAGGGCTGCGATTGGGGTGAATGGTGAAACTGCAACAATATAGATTGGACACTTATTTGATCAACTTGAATGTACATACAAGCCCCTCCAGCTGGATGGTGGGAGCCTTGGGCCATGGGGTTTGGGCACAACTGCTTGAAAATTGGTTTTACATGAAGGATGCTTGTACTGAGAATTTATTACTTATTGTTAAAAAAAATGAAATAAAAGAAAGTATAAAAAATGTTATCTGGGCATGGTGGTATAAGACTGTGTTCCCAGTATACCATAAGCAGAAAAGGTGGATCTCTGTGATCTCTCAGTGAAGCTGCTGTACTTAGTAAGTCCAGGCCAGACAGGTGTACATAGTGAGACCCTGTCCTCCTCCTTACACTACGAAAAAAAAAAAATAGAGTCATTGCTTCTTGACTTTTGGGTATTGAAAGTTTGGATGTCTTTCACAGTAACCAAATGGGAGTGAAAATTCAAACATGTGTTACCAAAGACATGGTTCATTCACTGTAAATACATCTACAATTCCATCACCAAGGATTGATAATTTATGCTTCTTGCCCTTTGGGCTAAAATCAAGTGCATATGGGTATTTCGAGATAGAAGGAATAAGAGCTTGCTCTGTCAATGGCACACACTAACCTAGTCTCATAGTATTTCCATGAACAGTTTGTCCCCTTGGGAAATTAAAGAATTCCTGCAAGATAAATTTTAGAATGTAAAGTATCACATATCCAAAATTTAGTAGACTACATGATTGGTATTTTGACTGTTACAGAATTACAAAATAAAATTATATTATAATTTGGATCTGATAACTCAGCTCAGAATGTTGAATTTAGGCAAAGTTGAAGTTATTGGTAAAAATGTGGCAGCTATCGTTCACATATTTGTCCTGCTGTGCTATGTGTAGAGTGTCCTAGAAGACACTTCTGGGGTATGTGGTCTGCTTATTCACAAATGTCATAGAATGGTTTCTAAAATGCTTCCACAGATAAATTTATGTCATTCCTTCATGATTCAGAGAGCACTAAAAACAAAAATATGTGTATCGTTTTTTGCTTTTCTATTATATCAACTCAATTCCTGCCTTTTTCTGTTTTAAGTAGTCAGATATTAAGCTTACTTTCTTATATTTTTTCAATATATTTCATTATAACAGCAAGAAAATCAAGCAATGATTTTATAATATATTGATTAGTTTTATAACCAAAATATGTTAAATATAAAATGTTATATGTTTATAGAGTTGTAAATATTTTCATGAATCAAGAGAATAAATGATGAAATAAAAAATTCCCATAATCTGGGACATCAAAAAATGTTTCATTGTAAAACCCTTGCCTCAAAGTGTGAGTAACTGGTTTGATTCCAAAAACATACAATGTAAAGAAGGAGGCTTGGGGATGAGTTTGTAATCCCCAAAGTAGAGAAACAAAGACAGGAGGATCAGTCGGGTTCTATGACCAGTAACGTAGCCTAATTGGTGAGCTTCCAACCAATGAGTTACCCTTTCTCAAAGGAAATTGATAGATATTCTTGATGATGAGAACAGAGATTTCCTCTGGCCTCATAAAATAGCAATACGCAGGCACTCATAGCCACATACACACGGTGGAATACACCCTCCACATTGCATGTGTATACACACACACACACACACACACTTTCACAAAATAATTCTACCACATAAAATCTAATAGGGAAACTTAATGGATTTGGATTATTTATGAAATGATGTTAATTTATATAGCTTGAGAAAACAAATGCTTATAAAGTAAAATCTATCTGACAATGGACTTCATGGTGACATGGTGGTGACTATGTATCCTTTTGATTTAGACACATCTTCAGGCATCCTGGGAGTGAGCGACAGGTGGGATATGTCATGCACCATGGGCTCTGCTACTCAGTGGCAGGTTGAAGACTTGCTGCTAATAAGTGTAGACCTCCTGCCTGATCATACATTGCTTTCTTTCCGTAGCTCATCTGGGACTTATCAGAAGTTCACAGAATAGGTAAAGTGCTCCAGACTATATTAAATTATTTTCAGTATTGCTGTTAACATAGGAAAGATAGCAACAATTAAGTTAACCCAGCCCAGCTCAAGGTGGGTCTGATATAATGAACTCTCTGCCTTATCTGAAATTGCTAAATTCAGTCCCATGAGCTCTATATTCAAGAGGAAATGAATTTTCCCCCTGGACATGGATGAATAAATATTGCACTAATGAAACCCAGTGAAATTCTGGTATTGATTTCAAATGCAAATCAGAAGGGTGGGCCTTTGTGACACTGTACCTGTAAAGTTATAACTATCTTGTGAAATTGTAGTCAGACATTACACAATTTATTATACTTGCCACAGTTTTTGGGAAAAAAACACCAATTTCATGAACTTTATAACTAGAAATATAAGAAACTATAAAATTTCAAATGTCTAATGATCAAGTAATTCATCATTTAGACATGACTATGATAAATGGATTATATTAATGGCACATGGGAAGAAAGCCTAAGGCTTAATAGGAGAACAGCATAATATTCAAGGAGAAATAAAACAGTCATGTGAGTCTGTCTGTCTAGATGATATGAAATGAATACAGACAAATGGACATGGTGTACTTCAATATATATAAACATGAAATGTTGTTAAATCCCTATTATTCTTGTGACTTAGTAAAATTTACTGCATTGCTTTGTAATCTAGATGGAATTATGGTCCCCAATAATAATTTTTGGCCAAATATATACTTAATGAAGGCTATTATATACATATGCCAATATATTTTTGAACTTTACTACTTAGGATATTATTCTGGCTTTGTATTTTGCCTTCCAATTTAGACACAGTATTTCTCTGACTAAAATCAATTTTTTTTCTATATTTAATATTGCCTAACACCAAGTTCACTAGAATTAGGAACATCTTGTAATGCACAGTTTTGTTTCTTGGCATGTCATGAACAATGAAATCATAAATGAATATTGTAAAAATCAAGAATTCATTGTTTTTTGATGAAATAATCTCTTTTTCAGGTTCTTTTCAGTCAGTCTCATTGTGTAGCCCTGCCTGGCATTGAATTCGCTTCATAGAAAAGGCTGGCATCGCCCCTACAGAAGTGTATCTGCTTTTGCATCCTGAGTACTGGGAATAAAAGCTACCATACCTGGCTTCAAAATATTATTTTAACTAAGAGCTGCATGTATGCTTAAACCCTCCTTGAGAGAGGGCTTAAGAAAGAAAGTGAAGTTAAATAAAACTGCAGGAAAGAGACAAATACCTGAAGTGTATTAAACACTTGCAGGTGCTTTCATGTATAACATCACTGACATTTTCTAAAATTATAGGTGAAAATCTGAGTTTCTCTAGAATTGAAAGTTTCATTCAAAATTGTGTGGACTGGGGCTGTGAAGATAGCTCAGTTGGTAAAGTGTCTGTAGTACAAGCATGGGGACCCAAGTTCAGATCCCAGATGTTCATGAAAAAGTCAGCCATGGATGTATGTTTCTATAATGCCAGTGCTAAGACAGTGGGTAATGACAGGGGTGTTCATGAATCCAGTTGACAATGCAGCGTAGCTGCTGAATCATCTAGCTTCAGGTTTAGTGAGGGAGCCAGTCTCAAAATAATAAAGTTGGAAGGTAAAGAAATAATCAAATATCAACATCTCTCATTGACTTAAGCACTCACACAAGTGCACATATACATACACCCACCCTAAGAAGTAGATATACCATATATCACAGAAATAAACAAAATTTTTGTGTATTGGCTATGTAGAGAATTGTATTATTAGAAAGATCACAGATAAATATTTTAACTTGTTAATAATCTATTAAGTGTATAATGATAGAATTTCTTTAGCTTTTACAGAACTGACTGAAAAGGTCCTTTCTTTTCATTACCATACAAGGTCCTGGAATAGGATACTGTACAAATTAGAACATTGCCTGTTATATAATATATGCAAATCTGCAGTGTTATAGCAAGATATAGCTACTCATACAAAAAAATTTACTGGGGAAAAATGTTAGGATAGAGGAGTGAAAATTCCTTCAGAACACATGACAGGTAGGCACTGACATACATTAAACATGATGAGGAACTGAGGAAATGAGGGAGCCAAAGGCCAGTTAGCTGGAGAAGACTAAAGGTATCAGAAGAGGCAGGACTGTCGAGCACAGTGATGCATGCTTTCAATCTAAGAACTCAAAATGTAGAGGGGAAGATATTGATTCCTTGGATACTCTGAGCTCCACACAGACTCTGTCACATAATGTAACACAGCACAACAGCATGAAAAGACTGAGGAAAGAAGGAAACAAGCTGGATTATTGGAACTGAAAGACAACCTGTCCTGTATGCTCATCATAGAGAGGGGAAGGGTCTGTGTTATAAAAAAGACAGGAGAGAGGTACTGGCTATACCATACAAAATCAGAAAGGTTATGGGAACAATTTCAGTGTTCAAAGTGAAGCCAGAGGGAATCCAGGCCATTGGGTTAATAGTGTGATCTGATTTTTATTTTAATCTCAATTTGCTCAAGTACAAAAACAGAATGTACAGATATAGGGAGAGCTGTAAGTAGCTAGAGTAGTAATCTAGGTGATTTGCAAAGAAAGTGGACAACAACCAGATTCATGGATGGAATTAACATTATTTGGGGGCAGGGATAGATTATAAATGTCACCTTTTTAGGATCTCTAATCTACCTTCTAGGGCAGCATATAGAAAAGGAACCATACACCTTAAGTAAATGAGGCATCTGCTCACTTGATTCTTAAAATCCTATTGCTAGAGAGGCTGAAAGTCTGGACCCTGTGCTCAGCCCTTCCTACACCATACAGTTTAATCCATTTTACTAATTAGTAGCTTACTAAACCGAGTCAGACAAAATTATTTTGGGAATTTTTATAAAATTGTGAAAATCTGGGCTGGAGAGATGACTGTGGTTCAAGGCACGTCCTACTCTTACAGAAAACCCACATTTGGTTCCTAGAACTGACATGGCAGCCAACACTTGTCTATAACTTCACTTCCAGGGGATCTGATGCCCTCTTCTGGACTCCATGCACAGGGAGGACACATGTGTTGCATTTATACACATGTAGGCAAAATATTCATATGCAGAAAATTTAAAAAATATTTTTTAAAGATTGAGCAAATCTTTTTTGTTTCATCTATGAAACTTGAGTGGAACATGCAAATAAATGTGATTGTTCACATAAACTTTTCCTTGAAACTGTCCAAGAGAAGACAACCACTATAGTTGATTCTCATTCTCCATATCATGTTGTGACTACTACACAGGCAACTGTCTCCAGTGCTTAATTTCACACATTCAAGTTTCCTCTGGTGGCAAACTCCTGTCAGAAGTAAGTTATAAACACTTCACAGAAAACCGTTTCCTTGGAAAGTTGGATTGTTATTGTAGCCTGGGACAAATTATCTCTTTTTTATAAGCCGGTTAAGAATTGCTCTATGAATAACATCATCAGAAAAGGAAAATAATCAAAACTTAGCCTATTCATCAAGCAATGTCCATATCTAAAATAGAAATTAAAATAGTTTTTAAACACATACACTTTTGAATAAATTAATTCAACCCATTTAGAAAACTGGGAATTATCCAGAGCTCTTATAGTCCGTTCTTGTGCATTTTAGGACATTTTGTTTTACATTACTGCACTGTTTTAAACTTTTCTTCCAGTCCTGGCTCAAAAAGTAAATTTTACTTGTACTTCTAAACTATTCTGTATGGAATAATTCTAAGCCGTCTCTGAAATTCTGGAGATAAGGCCCTATAGCATCTGTCAAGTAGTTAGTTATGTAGCATTATTTTAAATCAGTTCTACAGAGCAGCATAAAAGCCAATGTGCTCATTTTCATTCCTTTGGTTTCAAAGCTGTGTAGAATAGAAATCTGAAAAGCCATATAATTCCAAGTAAAATCCATTAATGTCTGTGCAGGTAAGATATGCACCGCCAAATGCACATATTCTTCGAAGCACATAGTGGAGAATGTGTTAGATCATGTACAACCAAAAAGCAAACTTTTTATTTTATTTGTTATTATTGTGCATGCATGTATGTTGTGTATGATTTCCTTTAGTGGCATGTGTATGCTAAGGCATGTGTGTGGAGGTCAGAAAGCAAATTTGTGGACTTAGTTATCTCCTTCCATCTTTATGCAGGTTTCTGAATCTATTTCAGTATATAAAATGCTGCAAAAACACACATCCCACTGAATATTTGATTTGTTAATAATGTCCAAACTCAATTGAACACAATAAAGAACCTTTTGTGAATGCATACTACATCAGTTCCCTTTCCCTCTGTATTTGACTGCTCAGCCATATACAATAATATATGAGCACACTGAGTTCCTCAAAAAGAGAAAGTTATTTCTCATATTTCAGGATATCTCTGATTTTTGTTTCCCTAGAATAATCCTTACTTGGATTGCAAATGTTTGCTTTCTTGATGTATTTTCACGAAACCCCTTTTCTCTCTAAGAATCCTGGTGTCCCTTCTACCTTTCCAAAAAAATACTTTGGAAGTGACCACTCCCTCATGATCTCACTGATTAACTCATTATATTAAAACTTAATGTATGTCATTAGCTCAAAATGTATTCATTCTATGAACTAAAGCTTCAGAATATGATGTTTCAGCAAACACTGTTCAAACTACAGTGATCTTCATGGTATGCCTATTCCTCATTGAGTAATATACATTCAGGTCCACAGCATCACAGATTTTCTTCTATGAACTGAATGAAAGATAAACTGCAAGCACCACATCCCGCTGAAGTAGGCCAGGGATACACATGGTTCATTTCCTTTCATTTGAATCTGTAAAGAAGTACAAAAGAGCTGTCCAACATAGACACACAGCAAAGATACATTTGCTCACTTAGCTCCAAACACAGTGGGGTACCAAATTTCCATGTGTTTCTGGGAAAGAAGGCAGGTGTGTTACAATTAAATGTCTTGGGAAATATGTACTCAGAAAGAATAACACAGTCAGAACTCTGCTGAATTCGTGCCAAGGAATTGCTCTCTTTTCCTTAAGATTCAACAGTTGTGCAGTTGGAGCCAGCCAATATGAAGATCTATATTTAGTAATGGTGCTCACAGTACAATGTAGTAAACATAGCATTATTATTTCTGATCTGGGGTAATTTCAATAACGTGGCATATTATAATTAGTGGAAGCTTATGGTGTTGCTATAGATTAATACATGCCTTTTTTCTTAAAAATTATTTGATTACAGTTTTGATTTTGTAGAAAGAAGATTACTTTTCATTTAGTTCCATTAAAAAACATGTGCAGGCATTACAATTTTATGTGGACTTCTGCCAGATGGCCCTTGTATTTCTGTACTTTTATCAAACATTATAAATTCCATGTGACTGTACAGAGTCAAGGAAATATGGAAATCTATGTGATAAGCATTCAATGCACAGGCAGAGTTACGTAAGAGTAAGGAGTGTGGATGCAGATGTTACAAGCCATGAGTGGCAGAAGAGAGTCTGAACAGCAACAAGGAACAAGGTCATCTTGCTGTGGCAATGACTGATGCATCATACTAACTGCATTCCAGGAGACGTTAAGACTTCAAAGATCTCCAAAACATGATGAGATCTGCAAAAGGCAAAGGTGGAGTGGAAGACAAGGAAAAATATATGAAAATAAGACCTATATTACAGTTCCTACCTTACTATCTCAACCCACCAATTTTTATGTGCTATATTACACAAAAACAAACACATAAACATACACATATGTGTATGTGTTTATATACATGTATGCATATGTATATATATGTATAAGAAACAACAGCCCTAAATAAAGAACTATTGACAACTAACTGCTGCTGGGAAAGAGACTATAAGTTTTCTTTAAAGTTTTGACTCCTGTGTATGTACTCACACTGAAGACATATATATGTATATATATATATATATATATGTATATATACATATGTATATATATACATATATGTATATATACATATGTACATATATATATACATATATACATATACATATACATGTCATATATATAAGACATATGTCATATATATATATAAGACATATATATGTATATGTATATATATATATATACACATATACATATATATGTATACATATACATATATATGTCTTCGGTGTGAGTACATACACAGGAGTCAAAACTTTAAAGAAAACTTATAGTCCCTTTCCCAGCAGCAGTTAGTTGTCAATAGTTCTTTATTTCGGACTGTTGTTTCTTATTCGGTTCATCACATCTGTTCAAGGATTTTTGTCTGGTTTAAACTTAGAAGGATCTTGTGCATGATATCATTATTGTTGTAACTAACCAGATGTCTGGATAACTGTTCCCTTGTGGTTATCCACCATCTCTGGCTCCTACAATCTTTCTACCCCCTGTTCCACAATGAACCCTGACCCTTAGGGGCAGAAGTTTGACAAAAGTGTCCTGTACTGGGATGATCACCATTTTACATGTAAGAAAGATTCTCTTCAAGAGTTGAGAGATGTAGTAATACATGAGTATAGCAGTAAGCCATTTGTATTCAGTTTAATACTATATCTGTTCGCCAGAATAAGAGTAGTGGATTCCCCCCATGTTTTGTGTGGCATGTCTAGCCACAGGACCCTAAGCCTGATACTAAGTTATGGGTTCAATCTCAGGAAATGGAACTAAAATATAAAGTGCTTGGTTGCTCCAAATTATATCTATGCTGCTAATACACCAGTGGGCATATATTTCCAAGCCATTTGTTGAAGCTCTCAGCATTCAGAGCTGGGGAGGTTGATGCCTACGTTTTCTTCTTCCAGTAGCATGCATAGCACATTTCAGCACTATGAAAGCTAGCCAGTAGACAGGAAACTTTGAAGTCAGTACCAGCTGGCTTGTGACTCCTTAGGCATCCTTGTTGAAAACAAGGCATTTCTTAACAGAGTAGGATATTGTGCTGATCTTTGTACTTCAATTATCACATACCTTTAGCATAAAATTTCTTGCAGACTTACTAGAAGAGGGGAACAAATCCATTTACATATTCTACATCCCTCTACATATAAACATATCAAACCGATTAGTCAGGAGAAATGTAATAACTTTTGGCAATTAAAATAGAACTTTATCCCATGGATATACAAAAATAAGTCACTGCATGATTTGGGTCCTATTACCAATCTACTGAACACCTTCAATTTTAGCAAGAGTGTTTTACAGAAAACCTTTGAAGTGGCCCTGTTTGTTTATCAGGGACCTTAGGATATCTTTTCTTGGATGTATGACCTGGTTTTCTACCTCTTCTCCCATTGCAATTATTAATAATACCAAATAGACTCTCAAAAATGTCCCAGTTAAGATAATAAGATTCTATCCTTACTCTACTTTTTTAAAAAAATGTCTTCACATTGTGGTAAGATTTAGGTGGCAATATCAATTTGCTTAACTGCTCAGGAATCCATATTATAAAATGGATGGTAGGGAGGATTCTAGTCATAAAGTCATCCAGTATACTTGTTTGTTAGGGCTACCATAACAATGGACCTCAAGCTACATGAAATAAAGAAGAAAAGTTAATCTTTATATACTTGTATGCTCAGAGTATGAGATCAAGATGTAGTACTGTTGGCTTCGGTTTGAGGTATATCTCCCCAACACATAGACAGCTGTTTCTTCATTGTGTCTTCATACAGTCTTACCTCTGTGTGTATCAGATATTGATTTCCTTTAATCAAAACATCATTCGTGCTAGATTAATATCTACTTTTGTAATCTCATTTTAATTTCCTTATGTTTTTAAGGAATGTGTGTTTAGGGTGCCATAGTGAGGCCATGGAGGGGGGGTGGCTCAGGTTCTGGCCTTGCTTGCTAGGACCACCTGGAACATGGATTGGAGTCCACCCAGCACTGCTCCAGTCAGGTAGAACTAAGAACAGATTGACTCTTAGGGTGCTGAACAATTGATTTGCTGGTTTGTGACAGAGGGGCTGATGGCTAGTGAGCCTAGGCCTGAGCACTAAACCCTTGCAGGGTGTGGCTGCCAGGGCAGGGTCACCCTTCCCCCTTGCAGCCAGAAACCGCTCTGGCTCTGGGTCTGGCTCTGGTGCCATAGTGAAGCCGTGGTGTGTGTGTGTGGGGGGGGGGCTCATGTTCTGGTCTTGCTTGCTAGGACCACCTGGAACTTGGATAGGAGCCAGGCACTGCACCGGTCAGGTACCGGGGCACAGGCTAAGTCAGGCATACACCCCCCCCCCGCCAACTGGAATTGAGAAGAGAGTATCCAAGTGGATTTTTGGGGGGAACCCTCAGAACAGGAAAGGAAGAGTGACTTAGACTTCCAATATCCAATATATAAATAATAGTGAAAGCCTGATATCTAGACAAGTCAACACTCCATAAACAAGGAGGGGGGAAAAAAGCATCCAAAGGAGGCAAACAAAACAAAACAAAACAAGCCTTCAGCCTTCAACACAGTGAAAAGACATTTGTGATTTGAATCACAAAAGGGAAACCCACATGCCAGGGGCATGACGAAGGGACAACATGGGAAAGGCACAGGATAATCTCCCACCAGGCTCTACCAAACCTGTAGGAGAGAGCTACAATGGGATCCCCTTGGAGGTGATGCAAGGAAGCGATGTTAGAGAAATAATTGCAGACCTATGCAAAGAAATTAAAGAAAATAAAGAAGAACTCAGAGAACTAAAGAGAGAGAATATAAAACTCAAAAAAGACCTAGAGGGATACAATAACAAACATTGGAAACAACTAAAGGAAGAGTATGACAAACTCCAGAAAGAACTAGAGGGAGAAAAATACAAACTCCAAAAGGAAGTAGAAACACTGAAAAAGGAAGCCAACCAACGAAGTAAGGAGCACCAAGAAGAGACTGAGAAGATCAAAAAGGAAATGGAAACACTAAAGAAAACACAGGATAAAAATGAAAAAGGAAATAGAACGCTCATCCAATCAAGAAGAAAGGAAAGGAAAAAGCCTCAGATATAGAATGGAGGAAGCAGAACAAAGAATCTCAGATCTGGAAGATAACAGAGAGCAACTAAAAAGCTCAAATAAAGAATATGAAAAATTTGAAAATACACAAAGTGGAACAACCAGGAAATATGGGACAGTATGAAAAGATCAAACCTCCACACCATTGGAATAGAGGAAGGAGAAGAATCTCAAGAGAATAGTATTGATGGGCTGGAGAGATGGCCTAGCAGTTAAGAGCGCCAACTGCTCTTGCAGAGGACGCAGGTTCAATCCCCAGCACCCACATGGCAGCTGAGAACCATCTGAAACTCCAGTTCCAGGGGAATCCAACACCCTCTTCTGACCTCCGCAGCATTGCACAACACGGGTGAACAGAGTTGCGTGCAGACAGTACATTCATACACATACAGAAATAAATAAAATTAATAATAAAAAAAGAGAATAGTATTGATCAGATCTTCAACACAATAATAGATGAAAATTTCCCCAAACTAAAAATAGACAAACCCATACAAATACAAGAAGCATGTAGGACTCCAAATAGATAAGATCAGAAAAGAAACACCCCCACGCCATATCATAGTTAAAATGCTAGATGCCCAAAACAAAGACAAAATTCTGAAGGCTACAAAAGAAAAACAAGTCACATACAAAGGGAAACCCATCAGAATTACAACTGACTTCTTGTCGCAAACCATGAAAGCAAGAAGAGGGAGCAAAGCATTCCCAGTGTTAAAGGGCTATGGATGCCAACCTAGAATACTTTACCCAGCAAAAATGTCAATTATAGTTGAAGGAGAGAGAAAAATCTTCCATGACATAAACAAGATGATAGAATACATGTCCGAAAACCAACTCCTCATAAAATACTTGAAGCAATTCAAAGGGCAGAAGAGAGGAGCAACTATCCTTAAGCACCTAGGAAAAGAGACTAATAAAAACATAACCATAGGAGTAGAATCAGAGACTAAAAGTCCAAATGGATAATAACGTGAAAGGAAGCATCATCCATCTTTCAATTATAACCTTAAATATTAATAGATGAAGTTCCCCAATTAAAAGGCATAGACTGGGAGAATGGATTAGGAAACAAAATACATCTATATGCAGTCTATAAGAAACCCATCTCAATTTCAAGTATAGGCACCAACTTAAGGTGAAGGGATGGAAGAAAGTATTCCAAGCAACGGTACAAAAAGAAAGTGGGTGTTGTTATTCTAATATCAGACAAAATAGACTTCAAAGCAAAAGAAATCAAAAGAGACAAAGAGGGCCATTACATCTTTATTAAAGGAACAAATGATGATGAAGATCTCACAAGCATGAATATATATGCACCAAATGCCGGTGCACCAAACTTTATAAAGAAAATTCTTCAGGACCTCAAGGCACAGATTAACCCCAGCACACTAATAGTGGGGGACTTCAATACCCCATTAAGTCCTTTAGACAGATCAACAGGACAAAGGATAAACAGAGAGACATGTGAACTGAATGATACAATGCACCAAATGGACCTCACAGACATCTATCAAATATTTCACCCAAACACCAGAGAATACACTTTCTACTCAGCACCCCACGGAACATTCTCCAAAATAGACCATATTCTGGGACACAGGGAAAAACTCAACAAATACGAAATGATTGAAATAATCTCAAGCATTCTATCAGACCACAATGCAATAAAACTCAATATCAACACCAGGGTAAACCCTACAACCTACAAGAGCACATGGAGACTAAACAACACTCTCCTGAATAATGAATGGGTCAAGGAAGAAATAAAGAAAGAAATAAAAACATTTTTGGAACTGAATTACAATGATAATACAACACAGCAAAACCTATGGGACACTTTAAAGAGGGAAGTTTATAGTTCTAAGTGCCTACATTAAAAAAACAGAAAGAGCACAAGTGAAGGATCTAATGCTGTAACTAAAAATACTTGAGAGACAACAACAAATGAACCCAAAACACAACAGACAAAAAGAAATAATGAAAATCAGAGCATAGATCAATGAAATAGAAACAAAGAAAACCATACAAATATCAATGAATCCAAAAGTTGTTTCTTTGAGAGAATAAACAAGATAAACCTCTGGCCCAGTTAACCAAAAACAAAAAAAAAAAAAAAAAAAAAAAATAGAAGACAACTCCAAATCAATAGAATCTTCTGTGAAAGGAGAAATATCACAAAAATGAAAAAGACCAGGGACAATTTAGTTGGGAATTTTAAAAATTTATATTCTACTACGTTTGAAACCTAGAAGAAATGGATGAATAATCTGAAATCCCGGGAATCCACCATAAGCCATCAAGAAGAGTTTGACAGCTTAAACAGACCCGTTATATATGAAGACATTGAAGATGTAATATTAGCCTCCCAACCAAAAATGCCCCGCCCAGATGCTTCATGCAGAATTCTATAAAATATTTCAAAAAGACTTACACACATTACTACTACCAAAACAGTTGTTTAGAAGGGTACATATGGAGGGAGTTCTCCCAGATCCTGTCTATGAAATCCAGGGATTTCGCGCTATTTACTAAAACCAGGCAAGATTACAACCCCAAAAAGAGAAAACACTATTAGGGCCCCATCTCCCTAATGAGCAACAGATGCCAAAATCTAAATAGGATACTTGCAAATCACACACAAACCCACATAAGAAGAATATCCACTATGATCAAGTTGGGTTCATACCCGAGATGCAGGGTTGGTCAATGTATGAAAATCCATAATTATCATCAAGCATATAAATGGACTTGAAAGGGACCCCCCCACAGAAAACCACACCATCCTCTAATTGATCAGCGAGAGGCCTTTTGACAAAATCCAGCAACCCCTTCATGCTTAAAGTCATATAAGGTAACTGGACTGGGAAGCCATTCCTCATGTAATCAAAGCCATCTACAGGAACCCTACAGGCCACATATTATCCTAAATGGGAAATTGACAAAAGCATTCCCCTTCAGGGTAGGAAACTCAGCAAGACTGCCCCCTGTCACCAATCCTTTTCAATATAGTGCTGAAACCCTTGCTAGGGCAATAAGGTAGAAAAAGGAATTCAGAGGAGTACTAATTGGAAACGCGGAAGTCAAGCTATACCTTTTGCTGATGATATACTGTTTACTTAGGGGATGCTAAGAAATCCACCAGAAAACTTCTAGAAACATTAAGAAGCTTCAGTAAAGTGGAGGATACAAACTAAATCTAGAAAAATCAGTAGGTCCTTTCTTACACCAACAACAAGTAACACAAGAAGTTAATATAAGGAGACCTCCCACTCACAATAGCCTCAAAAAACAATAAACATACCTAGAAAACAAACCTACAAAAGACCACCACGGATTCTCTATAACAACATTTTAAACCCCCGGGGAAGGAAATTGAGGAAGACATCAGAAGATGGACAAACCTCCCATGCTCATGGATTGGGAAACTAAATTCTAGTAAAAAATGTCATTCTTTTTTTTTTTTATTTTATTTTTTTATTTTTAATTTTTTATTTATTTTTTATTTTTTTTTTATTTTTTTTTATAATTAGTTTTTATTGATGCTTTGTTGCATTTCATACATTTTTGCAATTCAGTTCAGGCTTATTTCCCATTCCCCTCCCCACCACCCCCACCCTATCCCAGATTCAGCATTCTGCCATAAAACTGTTCCTGCCTCTTTCTTCCGTTTTTTTTTTTTTCCTTTTAGCTATAAGTGATACTCCCCGAGTTACAAAGCATCCTTCATGCAAAACACCTATCTGCAGGCTGTTGTGCCCAAAAACCTACAGCCCCACCATTCCAGTGTGGGGTGACAGGTTGTTTGTCAATCAAGTTGATCAACTGAGTGTCCAGACTACCATTGCTGTAGTTCACCGTTCACCCGAATCACAGCCCTTACATTTTTACCATGCCTCCTCTTCCGCCGTTTGTTCCCTAGGCTTAGAAAAAGGGGCGGATTCTACAATACAATGACACAGTGTTTGCAGATAGCATTGATTTCACTCATTATGTCATACAATCAGGTAATTAGTGCATTTTGCAAGTATCTATGTCCAAATTTTGAACAACCCACGGTTCCCATAGACCAGCCTTGGCGAAGCAGTGTCTGTATTCACAGGCACTCGATGACTCAATCCGGTGGAGTCCAGACTATATTCTGCTAGTCCATGATCTACACACACTCTCCTATTCCTCTCCACAGCGCCGTTACTACACATCTACCACGCAACCTCTCCTCTTCCGCAGTTTGTTCGCCTGGCTTTGGGAAAAGGGGCCATTGAGGTGGTGCTGAGAAGAACCACAGTTCAATCGGTCTTTGGAGTGTTCATTAGTGGTACTCCACGTCTGTCATCCTTCATAGGGATTGACAAGCTTTCTCCATGATTACCCTTTTTCGTATTCATATTTACCAAATGAGCAAGCTATTGGATTTTATCAGGCATTTAAGCAGTTAACCCTACCACACTATTATGTCGTGCAAATGCTAAGTGTGAGCATAGGACAAGTGCTCTGGGAGTGGCAATCGCTAACACTGCAACTAGTGGTTTCTCTATAACGTGTGACAAGTTTACTGTTGCTCACAACATCGCCCAACCACCAGAGGGACCAAGCTTGTGGCATCCGCTGTTGAGTTATTCCTCCAAGGAGAGAGCTAATAGCCAAATAGATTGGGATATCTATATATACATTTGGCTGCCACTGTTGCACAGTAATCTCCAGGCTGTTGAGGTAAAGCTGATATTGACGGTGGCGTCTTGCTTGTCTCAGGGAGACCAACATTTTGCTGTATTGCTTTTAGTGGCCTTGGTAACGCTATCTTGCATTTCAGAGGCCAGTTGAACACTAGCAAGTAACGTCTCATAACATTTTTTCATGGCCGCACCAGGACTTCGACACCCGGGACTTACTGCCTTTCTCCTGCCATATATCCCACTTATAGGCAAAAGGCCTTTCTCCTTTCTGGGATACAAATGGGAAAAATCTGTGTTCCAATTCCTATTGATAAATTTTCAATTTTTCTGATCTTAAAACTAACAATGGAGGAGAAATTTTATGTTCCACAGTTAAAAACATCACCAATCTAAATTCCTGAAAAATACAACTTATGCTTGCAGGATTGAACTGGGAGAATGGCAGCAGAGAGTTTGACCCATCTGAACATAAGGAATGAGGAACCCAGACTGCCCTGAGACACGACAACTGAGCATCTCTCTGAACTAATATGGGGTTGAGCATGTTTAGTAATGGGCCCTAATGAGTTTACTTCCAGATGCTGGGAAACCTTCCCACCTTCTCCCCTTTTTTTTTTTAGAAAAAAGAAAAAAACACAATGGTACTGAAACCACTCCTAACTGTAAACTAGAGCCAACTATTAAGAGGTAATCTCTTATAAAACAGGCATAACGTATTAACTGATTGATAGGCATAGGTACTGTGAAAGGATATTTCCCTAACTAGAGCCAAATTCAATAGTAAAGTGTTTATAAGTTGTGTAATTAAGCCAAATATATTACTACAGGAAAGCTCTGACATCAGCAATGAATTATTCTGCCTAGGAGATGTTGGCTAGGGGATTCAAACCCGCCCCCCCCAAATTATAAAAATGTCCATTCTACCCAAACTCGTATACAGATTTAATGCAATCCCAATCAAAATCCCCAAGAGCTTCTTCACAGGCTTGGAAAAAAATCCTCAATTTCATTTGTAAAAACAAAAGACCCTGAATAGCGAAAGCAACCCTGAGTGAAAAGAGCAATACAGGGGGGATCTGTATACCAGACATCAAACTATACTACAAGGCTATAGTCATAAAAACAGCTTGGTACTGGCACAAAAACAGACCAGTTGACCAACTGAATAAAACTGAAAATCCAAACACATACAATTTCAGCCATCTCATATTTGAAAAGGGGGCCAAGAAAATGCAATGGTGGAAAGACAGCATCTTCAGCAAATGGTATTGGCAAAACTGGATCACCACCTGTAAAAGAATGAAATTAAACCCCTACCTCTCACCCTGTACAAAAGTCAATTCCAGATGGATCAAAGACCTCAACGTGAAACCCAAAACTCTGGAGGTGATAAAAGAAAAACTTGGCAGCAGACTACAAGACATAGGCATAGGAAAAGCTTCCTAAATCAGACAGCAGCTGCACAAGAAATAAGATCCACAATTGACAAATGGGACCTCATTAAACTCAAACGCTTCTGTACATCAAAAGAAACAATCAAGGAAGTGAAGAGAAAACCTGAAGAGTGGGAGGAAACCTTCACTGCAGATACATCTGACAAAGCATTAATTTCCAGAGTATACAAGCTACTCAAGAAACAAAGAAGAAAACAAATGAATCACTCAAAAGATGGAGCAAAGAACTGAATAGAGGCTTTGCAGAGGAGGAATTGGAGATGGCTGAAAAACATCTTAAAAACTGTCCAACGTCACTAATAATAAGGGAAATGCAAATTACGACCACTCTAAAATATCATCTCACTCTGACAAGACTGGCCAAGATCAAGAAAACAAAGGATATCAAGTACTGGAGAGGTTGTGGGGAAAGGGGAACACTCATCCATTGCTGGTGGGAATGTAAACTTGTACAGCCACTATAGAAAGCAGTGTGGAGAACCCTTGGAAGACTCAAAATGACCTTGCCATTTGACCCAGTCATACCACTCCTGGTTATATACCCACAAGACTCATCTTACTGCAGAAATACCTGCACAGCCATATTTATTGCAGCTCTGTTCATAAAAAGCTGGAACCAACCCAAATGCCCCTCAACTGACAAGTGGATAGAGAACATGTGATACATGTATACAGTGGAGTTCTATGCAGCGTAAAGAAAGACAACATCATGAACTTTGCAGGTAAATGGATGGAACTAGAAGATATTATATTAAGTGAAGTAACACAGTCCCAGAAAAACAAATGACGAATGGTATCCCTCATCTGTGGATGCTAGCATCAATATTCCAGTTGTAAATATTTCTTGTGGAGAGGGATGCATATTAAAAGAAGAACAACAGAAAGACTGCATCAGAAAACTGACTGAAATGGTGAACCGGGAGGGGTGGGAGTGGTGGGAGAGGGACATGGGTCTATATTTTATTAATGTGTATTTAATTTAAAATTACATGGTATTTTACTTAAAATCCATATAACAATAACTTTGGGATTAACATATACAAGCGTTCTCTATAAATTTTGTATTATACAGTATCATCTTGTAACATTTTCCTTTACCTGTAGGATAATTTAACTTAAAGAATTAAATTTGCTTCCCAAATTAACAACATACAGTCACCCAAAATAGGTTGGATAAATTTAATGAAATTTACACCTTGATTCCTGCCTATAGGTATATGTACTACCACTGCCTTTTTGAGACTCATGGGTCAAAAAAATAAAAACCTAAAATAAAAAAGGGGGGGGATACAGTTATATATTAAACCTTTTTGTCAAAAACTTTCAATTTAATCATAAAACTAACTTTGGGAAAAGATTTGTATGTTCCCACAGGTCAAAACATCACCAACTTAACAGCTGAGAAAGAAAAGATACAGCCTTCCACAGTGTAGGTTGTACCAAGAAATACCAGCAGAGAAGTTGTCCCATCTCAACACTAAATGGAAGAAAAGCCTCAGACTGCTACAGGCATCAAACCTCTCATAGGATCATATGTATGACTGCTTATAGTGAGTCCTAATGAACCTTACCTTCTAGGTGCTGCATAGTTTTTTAATATGAGAGACTTTCTTACTTCTTTTTCATAGAACGAAGAAAAACATGGTGGTAATGAAGTCACTCTCTAACTGTAAATTATAGCTGACTTTTTATAGAGGTAATCTCTTATAAAACTGGTAAAACTGCTTCCTTTAATTGACTAATAGACATAGGAACTGTGAAAAGGATTATTCTTTATTCAGAACCAAATATGATACTACAATCTCTTTAAGCTGTGAATATAAGCAAAATATATTAATACAGGAGATCTCTGATATCAGCAATGGATTTTTCTACCAAGGATATGTTGGCCAGAGGAATCCAAGCCCTCCTGAAAGGTAAAGACTTCTTGCCTGTAAACTGGGATACCTGCAAGAAGAGAGGCGATAAGACCCTGCTGTTGAAGACCTGATATAAGCATGGGAAGGTTGTATTGAGACCGCACTTACAAGTGTACAGTTGGTCTCTGAATTACCAGAGATTGTACCAAAGGCCAGTGAACCAATAAAGCAAATGTTGGTCCCCTTGAGTCAAATAAGACTCCTCCGTCAACATCAGCTACACCTCACCTGCTTGGAAATACTGTGCAGCAGTGGCGGTCATATGTCTGTATATACCAAATCTGTTGGGCTATTAGCTCTCTCCCTGGAGGAATAACTCATGGATGATGCCACAAGCTTACATCCTCTAGTGATTTGGAGTTGTTAATAAGTCACAGTAAGACCTTGTCATCTTTTACAGAAAAAATGTAATTCATGGATTAGCACACCATCCAAACATCTGTGTCTATTCCAAAGTAACCTACCATAATAATTAGCACTGTTTAAATACCTATGTATCTAATCGATTGTGCTTCATTAGTAGGATTGAAAGGTTATTCCTGGACAAACTGTCAACCCATGAAAGGAAACACCCAGAACTGATCAGAGTCCAAAACGACATCTCCAGACAAAGTAGACTGTTCTGCTTCTCATCTACCTCTCCCCTTTATAGGAAAAAGAAAAACATGATGGTACTGAAGTCATTCCCTAACTGTAAATTAGAGCCAACTGTTATAGTGGTAATTTCTTATAAAACAGGTATAACTACCGTTTTTAATTGACTGATAGGCATAGGAACTGTGAAAGGATAATTCTCTATTTAGAGCCAAATTCAATAGTAAAGTCTTTATAAGCTGTGTTATTAAGCAAAATATATTAGTATAGGAAAGCTCTGATATAAGCAATGAATTATTCTGCCTAGGAGATGTTGGCTAGGGGATCAAAGCCCCTAGAATTATAAAGGCCTTTTGCTTATAAGTGGGATATATGCAAGGAGAAAGGCAGTAAGTCCCTGTTGTCGAAGACGGAAGACCTGGTGTGAGCATGAAAAAATGTTTTGAGACATCACTTGCTAATGTACAACTGGCCTCTGAAATGCCAGAGAGTGTTACCAAAGGCCACTAAAGCAATACAGCAAAATATTGGTCTCCTTGAGACAAGCAAGACTCCTCTGTCAGTATCAGCTACACCTCAACTGCCTGGAGATACTGTGCAACAGTGGCAGCCATGTGTCTATATATAAATCCCAAATCTAATTGCTATTAGCTCTCTCTCGTTGGAGGAATAACTCATAGAGGAGGCCAAAAGCTTATGCCCTCTAGTGGTTAGGCGATGTTATAAGCCACATAAGTACTTGTCACTCTTTATAGAGAAATCACAGTTTGTGGATTAGCATACCATCCAAGCATCTGTGTCTATGCTCACAGCTTAGCTTGCCATAATAATTAGCACTGCTTAAATGCCTGTACATCCAATTGCTTGTGCATTGTTAGTAGGATTAAAAAGGTACCCTGGATAAGCTGTCAATCCATGAAGGGAAATGTCCTGAATAGACTAGAGTCCAAAATGACATCTCCAGAGAAAATAGACTGTTTTGCTTCTCACCCACGTGTGCCCCTTTCCCAAAGCCTAGGGAACGACTTGCAGAAGAGGAGGCGTGGTAGAATGTAAGGGCTGCAGAGAGATTGGGGTGAATGATGAGACTACAGCAATATAGACTGGACTCCTATTTAATCAACATGCTTGTGCATACAAGTTTCTCCAACTGGACTATGGGAACCTTGGGTTGTTCAAAATTTGGACATAGATACTTGCAAATTGGTTTTACATGACTGTTACATTCATTGCTTAAGCTTAATAAATTGGCTCACTCCCAAAAAAATGCACCAATTACCTAATTGTATGGCAAACTGAGTAACGTCAATGTTATCTGCAAACAACTGTGCTATTATATTGTAGAATCCCTTAAAAAATAAACAAAAGAGGAAAAAAAAGAATGTGTGTTTAAATATAGTTAGTCACTTCTGAAATATTAGAATAAAGGCTTTATCATATGTTCTTGGATAGGGCACACAACTAAACTGATATTATTTAGTATTGGAATGATTCCTGAATTAGGAAATCTGTGCTTTGAAATTATTAAGGGAGGTTCCTGTTGAGTGAGACTGGGTGGGCCCAGAGACCACAGTGGCCCCAGTGGCTCCAGTCAGGTGAGAGATGGCAGGCCCTGAAGCCCCAGCAACCCCAGTGGCTCTCTGTACTGACAATCCAGACTCTCTACTCACTAATTGGAGAACACATAGGCCTCCTAACTCTGCTCCAGACTAAGCTTCCCTGCTCTGGGACCCAGATACAGATTTTTAAAACCAGCCCTGGAGAACTAGTTGGTTATTGAATGCCCTGTGGTATAGGGTTCAAACCTACCTAACTGTTACCTGTCTTAGGAAATCCTTAATAGCTGATCAAGAACTAGCAAGTATCTCCAATACAAAATCAGAAATGAAAACCTGAAGCCAAGACCAATCAGCCTTTAATACCTAATAAGAAGACAATGAAGGCATCTGAAAAATTAGAGTCAGTCTTCAATTCAACAAAGAAGCACTTGAGTTTCATATCAGAATAACAAAAAGCAAAAAATAAAAAGCCACATGTTAAAATCACAATGAGAAAAAAACAATAAAATGAAAAATCCAAATAATAAGTCTCTGCTAAATACCACCAATGCTGTAGAAGACTCCTGTAATGAAGACCCTCTAATTATAACCCAGGAGATGGATCTTAAAAGGACCATTATAAACATGAAGAAAGAATTCAAGGAATTTAAGGAACATGCAAACGAACAAATCAAAGAACTAAAAGAGGAAAGGGATAAATTATAAGAAGACAATGATAAACTTTGGAAGGAATTCACAAAAGGTATGGAAATACTGAAGAAAACTGAGGCTGAAATGAAAAGGGAAATGGAACACTCAACCAGCCATCTGGAAAGAAAAGGAGAAAAACCTCAGTAACAGAATAAATGAAGTAGAAAATAGAGTATCAGGACTGAAAGATAACATGGAAGTATTAGGCCGCTCAAGCACAAATTATAAAAAAATAAAAAATAGAATAATGGAATATTCAGGAAATGGGGAACACCATGAAAAGACCAAACCTATGTATCATAGGCATATGGGAAAGAGAAGAATCTCAGGATAATGGTATTGACCAGATCTTCAATAGAATTGTAGAAGAAAATTTCCCTAAATTAAGGAAAGACGTGCCCATACAAACAGAAGCACATAGAACACCAAATATACAGGACCAGAAAAGAAATTCCCCATGCCACATCACAGTAAGGACACTAGATGCTCAAAACAAAGAGGGAATACTGGAAGATGCAAGAGACAAACAAGTCACCTATAAAGGAAAACCCATCAGAATTACAAGTGACTTTTCAATGCAAATGAAGAAAGCCAGAGGAGCTAGGAACAAAGTATTCCCAGTTCCAAATGACTATAGATGCCAACCCAGAATACTTTACCAAGCCAAAATGTTTATTATTATATTATAGCTGAAAGAGAAAGAAACATCTTTCATGACATAAATAAGTTGAAAGAATTTGTGTGCAGAAAACCAGTTTCAGAGAATACTTGAAAAAATACAAGGAGCAGAAGAGAGGAATGAGTATCCTCACATGGCAACAAAAAGTTATTAATGAAGGGGTAGCTGTGGAAATACAAACCTAGACCAAGAATGCAAACAGAAACTAAAATGATGGGAAGCAATGCCCATCTCTCAAAAATAACTTTAAATATTAATAGACTGAATTCCCCAAACAAGAGACACAAACAAGTAGATTGGATTAAGAAACAAAATCCACCTTATGTTGTCTGCAAGAAACCCATCTCACCTTCAAGGACAGGCATTATCTTGAGGTGAAAGGGCAGAAAAATATTCCAAGCAAAGGGTACTAAGAAGCAAGCAGGATTTGCTATTCTAATACCAGACAAAATAGACTTTAAACTAAAACTAATCTGAAGAGATGAAGAGGGCCATTTCATTCTTAACAAAGGAACAATTAACCACAAAGATATCACAGATATATATATATATATATATATATTCAAATGCTGGTGCACCAAACTTCATCAACACAATTCTACAAAAGTTTAAGGCACAGATTAATTCCAACACTCTAATAGTAGGGGACATCACTACCCCTCTGTGTCCATTAGAAAGGTCAAACAAACAAAGAATAAACAGAGAGACATCTAAACTCAACAATATAATACATTATATGGACCTAACAGACATCTACTGAATATTCTACCCAAGCTCCAAAGAATATACTGTCTATGCAGAACTTTATGGAACTTTCTCCAAAACCGACCACATATTAGGGCACAGATCAAACCTCAACAAATACAAGAAAATTAAAATAATTTCATGCATTCTATCAGACCACAATGGAATAAAACTTAATATCAACAACAAAGTAAGCCCTAGTAACAACATGAGCTCATGGAGATTAAACAACACACTCCTGAATAATTAATGGGTCAAAGGAAAAATTAAGAAAGAAGTAAAAAGTATGTCTGGAATTAAACCAAAAGGAAAATACAACAAAACAAATCCTATGGGACACTTTGAAAGCAGTCCTAAGAGGGAAATTTATAGCTCTAAGTGCCTACATTAAAAAACAAAACAGAAGCCGGGCGTGGTGGCGCACGCCTTTAATCCTAGCACTTGGGAGGCAGAGGCAGGCGGATCTTTGTGAGTTCAAGGCCAGCCTGGTCTACAGAGCGAGTTCCAGGACAGCTGGGGCTACAAGGAGACCCTGTCTCGAAAAGACCAAAAAAAAATTAAAATAAAATAAAAAAATAAAAAGTTAATNCTAAAAACACTTGAGTGGTAACAACAAATGAATCACAATCTCAACAGTCAAAAAGAAATAACAATCAGAGTGGAGAGTAATTAAGTGGAAACAAGAAAACAATACAAAGAGCCAAAGAATCCAAAAGCAGGTTCGTTGAAAGGATAATCAAGAAAGACAAACCTTTGGGGCTGGAGAGATAGCCTAGAAGTTAAGAGTACTGACTGCTCTTGCAGAGGACCCGGGTTTGATCTCCAGCACCCACATGGCGGCTAAGAACCGTCTGCAACTCCAATTCTAGGAGAACTCCAGTTCCAGGGGAATCCGAGACCCTCTTCTGACCTCCATGGAATTGCACAACACGGGTGCACAAACCTACATGCAGATAGTACACTCATACACATACAAAAATAAATTAAAAAAAATTAAAACAAAAGAAAGACAAACCTTTAGCCCAGTTAACCAAAAGAATGAAAAAGCAACTCCATATCAACAAAATTAAAGTTGAAAGGGGAAACAACATAACAGAAAACAAGATGAAGAACATTACATGGGGATACTTTAAAAACTTATTAAATATATTTTATTAACTCTATCAAAGTTAAAATCCTAAGAGAAATGGATGAATATCTGAAATCATGGAAATCACCAAAGCTTAACCAAGAACACTCAGTGGAAGAAAGGCAAATGGTGCTGGCAAAACTGGATCACCACTTGTAAGAAGAATGACGCTAAACCCCTACCTTTCACCTTGTACAAAAATCAATTCTAAATGGATTAAAGACCTCAGTGTAAAACCTGAAAGTCTGAAAATGTTAGAAGAAAACATTGGAAGTAACCTACAAGATAAAAGTGTAGGAAAAGACTTTCTAAAGCAGACAGTATTAATACAGGAAATAAGTTCAACAATCAACAAATCAGATATCATTAAACTAAAACGCTTCTATAATGCAAAAGTAACAATCAAAGATGTGAAGAGAAAATCCACAGAGTGGGAGGCACTGTGCACCAGTGAGTAATACATCTGACAGAGGTTTATGATCTGGAGTATGTAAACTACTTAAAAGAATGGACCAAGAAAGCAAATGACCCAATTAAAAGATGGCCTAAAGATCTGAACAGAGACTTCTCAAGAGAAGAAATAAAGATGGGTCAGAAACATCTTAAAGTGTTCAACATCATTAGTAATTAAGGAAATTCAACTTCAAACTACTTAAGATTTCATCTTACACCCATAAGGCTGGCTACGATCAAGAAACAAAGGATATCAAATGCTGGGGAGGTTGTGGGGAAGGGGAACACTTATTCACTGACTGCTGGTGGGATTGCAACCCTTATGGAAATTAATGTGGAGAACTCTTAAAACACTAAACATGAACCTATCATTTTACCCAGTCTTACTACTCCTGAGTGTATACCCAAAACACCCATCCTATAGCAGAGATATTTACAAAATCATGTTTATTGCAGCTCTTTTCACAGCAAGGAAGAGCTAGAAGCAGCCCAAGTGTCCCTCAACTGATGAGCGGATAACTAAAATGTGGTACATTTACACAATGGAGTTCTATGCAGTGCTAAATAAAGACTACATCATAAATTTTACAGGTAAATGGATGGAACTAGAAGCTGTCATCCTACGTGAAGTAACATAGTCTCGGAAAACAAACGATGCATGGTGTCCCCCATTTCTTGGATCCTAGCACCAAATCCTTATAGGTAAGCCAAAGTGGGTAATTTGTTAGTAAAAATAACAGCACATTTACTGATATTACTATAGATATAGCTTAAAATTTTATGTCTCTGTTTTCCACAGTTCTAAGATTTACAAGGAAGAAAAATCTTTTTTTTTAAATTACACTAAATCCTGCTATGTAATTTATGAATATAAAGTTATATTTCTTTTTACCTGCATGTAACTTTATTGCCAAAATGTGAATCCCTAAATGTGTTTTGGAGTTACCTATAGTTTACTTTCAGACTTTGTAATTTTGGCATATGAATGGTATATGCACATTTTGGAGTAATAAAAAATCAAAGGGAACAATAAAAAAGATGTGGTAACTGACCAAAACAGTAATCTTCTGCATCAAAAAAGTACTGAGAAAAAATGCAAAATGAGATCTTAACTTGTATGGCAGCATGCATGAGTACTGGGCTAGCAGGGAGAAGGACACAGGAACAGATATAAATTTGATTAAGGAATGTTGTATGAAATGCACTAAAGCTCAATATAAATAAAATAAAATTATTAAGGGAAAAAGAAACTCATTTGGTCTGCGTCATGCAACAATTGATTCACAAAGACAAGACTCACATTAAACTCTGTACCAGAGATGCTGTCTCACTTGAGTACCAGGATCATTTCATTTACGTATCTTTGTAATTCTAGGATCAATAATCCTATTTTTCCTGCCAACAATCAGCTAGCTTCTACTCTGATGTCTTTACACCTTGCCCCCTAGGCAACATGGATATCTTTTTCCCTCATGAATAAGAATAACACAACTCTCTAATGAATTCAGTCAGCTAGAGCATCATTCCATGAAGAAAACACCATCAAAATTTACCATGCAATATAGCAATTAAGTGAAATACTGTTTCATCATTTTCTCATGCCTGTGGGTTAGAATGACCCTTTTGACGATCTTATTAGAATTATATCTATGACAAATACAAATTTATTTGGCCCACATCAGTAGGTTGATTTTAATAACCTTAATAAGAAAATACTCTAAATTTGGGAATTAGGATTATTAGAGAACCCTTGAAAAGGAATGGCTCTTCATGGACAAAGTTTATTGGGACTTAATGTCCCAATTATTTGATTTCATGCAAGCCCAGTCTCCTTGTCTCACAGAGATAATCAGAGCAATGGATTGGCTCCAGACATGTAGCTGGTGGCCTCTAAGCAAATTGCAGATTCATATTTAGATTCTCCATGGGAATAAAGAAATGAACCTACACTGTTCCTGTACCAGTTTCAAAAGGCACAGAACATATAGTCTCTTACTCTTATGCTATGGTCTTTAGAGCCCATGTAAATGTCACATAGCATCTTATCCATACTGAAGTATAGATTTCTATACGTGCTGCTTTTTCCATCTCCCAACTTTGGTATCTTTGTGATTTTCACTCAATAGTGATTCTACTTAGCCTTGAAATTCAAAATTAAGTATCTTTCCTGACTCAAGGCTTCATCTGACCTATGCTACACTTATTTGAGTTTTTAGAAAGTCTTCACAAGATTACAATTACATACAGGAAAAGTAATATAATTTTATTTTTATGTTTTATGCTGAATAAATATCACACTATTTAAGAACTAAATTCATACCTAATTTATTAATATTTTATAACTCCAGGAGTTAATATGATTTTGTATTACGATCTGTCTAACAGTGTGTTACTTCATGATAAACATTGTATTCTACATGAACCATCATAAACCATATCACCAAAAAATTTATTTGTATTTATAGTATGACTGTTTATCAGTTTTCAAATTTATTTACTGATACCATGAAAACCCATATCACACATTTAATTGCCAGCTTTCTGTCCTTATAGACTGGGGATGTTCACTTATACATAGACTAATAAAATTTTCTATATTAAGAATGACTTGCTGATTTTTATTCCTTATCAAAACCTCCACTAAGCAAAGCATTCCCATTTGGCCAACATGGCAGAATACATAATGGATGCGTTAGGATACTCAGCATAATTTTCTTGATCACTATGTATTCACACAGGGCATTTGCAATTAATTATTGAATTCTTTCATGAAGTAGTCTTTGGATCATTAAAGAAACACTCCTGAGTAATAAGAGAAAATCATGTTTAGCTGTATTCTGGTTTCTCATGGTGCCTAACAGGACTGACGATGCAATAAGATTGGGTATCATTCAATGGTACAGAATCAGTAGGCAGATTAATTCTAAATTCATGTTCTATGGCTATCTCAGACTTTTATCTCAAATTGTCTATCATTATATAAGCTCTAAAACTAAGTGAATATTGGGCAGGGTACTCCAGGTGTGGTTAAACTTTTGGATTCCCTTGGACACACTGAATGAAAAATTATCCTGGGCCTCATATTAAACACAGAAACAATAATAAATACTAATTAGAAAAATAAGGTGTATGTATAATTCTTGTGATATTATTCACCATAGATGAGCAAAAATGTGTAACATAATGATGCTAATTATATCGCTGGTGTCCTGTTCTGGTAGATTCTGTTAGCTTTTGAAATGGAGTGGAAGACATGCAGGGATGAAAGTAATGATAGTAAATAAGGGGCTTTATTTTATTACAGAAATTAATGGACAAGGAAATAGAAAACAAGGCTTGTAACCTTTCACATCTCAGGACCTGATACAGAGCATATCTAAGCTTATTTTTATATGGTATTACAATCCAATGCTGTTATTTACAAACTTCAGTTCTCAAGTAACACACATAGGAATTACTAAATCGCAAATACACTGAAGAAGGGACATACTTCAGATACAAGACTTGAACCAATGGACCGGGAACTGACCTGGAAGCCTTCTACCTGAAGTTTAGTGCTCATAATGCTGTACGATAATGTGCAAGCTCCTAAGGGAGAAAATCAATCAATGGTCTAACCCATACTTAAAGCCTAATAACCATAACTACCAGTGCCACAAAATACCTCTATTGGTGCAGTAGTGGCACACTTATCTGGGGGGGTGGGGATGGGGGTAATTAACAACTGCTATCTAATTGGACTTAAAGTGCTCTCAATGGGAATTACCACATGGGTTACACAGCCAAATACACATGACTGTAGAGGTCATAGATCCTAGAGAAATCCCCTCTCTCTCTTATATCTCTAGGCAAATGAAATTTCTTACCACATGCTTAATGTGGATCCAATATTTACAGAAAAGAAAACTGTATACCATTCATCAAAGAAGCTTCTTTCAGAAACAGCTGGAGGCTATTGTAGAATCCCACAACTGATCAGACACAGAGAATATATGTCTGAGAAATGCCCAGTCCTTAATGACATATGTAAAGTGGAACCTCTATACCTATGGCGCATAGAATACAGGGGAAGGAGGGGTAGAAAGAAAAGTATTGCATCCTTCATCTCTCACCTATGAAGTTTCCTTATACAACATAGTGTGATCCACACAGAAAGCCACACCTAGCTGAGTTTTAAAGAAAAAGAGACAGGCTAAGACAACTATATTAAAACCTCTCCCACCTGTGGCTTAGGGACCATTGCAGAATAATGGGCAGAAAGTTTATAAGAGCTAGGACTGGTTCTTGAACATAGGGAAGCAGAGGGTTCCAGGGGACTGGAAGTTTGCACAGATGGCAGTGCTGGCACCGAGTTCAGGACCCATGACAATTCAATCAGTCAAGGTCAAGAGTGGACCAAGAGAAATGGGTGGCATGCCAACCCTGGTCTGGAAACTTTTGGAGACTGATTTCTACTGGGTGAGGGAGAGTAGGCATTACTAATGATCTCTAGATAGGTTGACTGGACTCCAGTGGTTGAATTTGCACTGACAGACTGTTATCAATCCCCCAGGCCTGCTGGCGAATTTCATGGTCTGACTGTGAACAAAAGGGGGCGAGAGGCGCAGAATCAAGACACAGACCCTGGGAGTCAGGTGAATGCAGGCAGAAGGTGAGCTGCCACAGATTCGTTTACTGGGGGCAAGGTTAGGGTTTTTGTACTGTTTGCATTCTGCTCTTCTCTTAGTGCAGTCATCATGTCGCCTTGTGATTGGCCCAGGTCTGTGACTCAGTTGTTGCTATGGTCACCTACCTAGGGCAGGTTAGGTTAATGAGGGACAAGCTCTGTGCAGGCGCACTGCATAATTCTCAGCGTACACATACAGGCTACTACAAAGGACATCTGGATTGGACTTAACATGTATAGCTGAATATAGGAGGTCTGGCAGAAGGTTGGTTTGAGGGGGGTGTGGGTGAGAGAAGGGTCCTAAATTGGATAAAGACCTATTGTATGAACGATACAAAAGCTCAGTAATTTTTTAGATCACAAAGACAAAATTCTCATAATATTTTTAAGTAAATTTTATTTTTTTTGTCTTGTGTGTCATTCATAGCTACCTGAAGTCACTTGTGGCCTCTAGGCCATGGATTGAACATCAGTTGCTTGGTCAGTGGATGGTTTCTTATTCTATAAGATATAGCTACAGTAAATTGCATATATTTTAAAGGAATCATTCCTGTTATAAGTTGAATGATGTTCTTGCCAGGTTCCTAGGTTGAAACCCTAATTCCTGTTACCACTTAATGTGACTTCACATTGTAATTCATTAAGAAAGAATTAAAGTGGGGTTTCTTGTTGGGACAGAGGGTAAACCATTTGATTGATTTCCTTCTGAAAAAAATGAGGGGAAATATAAAGAAAAAGTGATCATCTACAAGCCAAATTGAAGCCTGGGACATACCATGCCCTCAGCCCTCAGAAGAGATCAAAGATACTGAGACCTGGGTTTTGAACTTCAAATCTTCACAGACTTGTGAGGGAGTTAATGCTATCCATCTGTCATACCTTATTATACAAGCTAAAAATGTCACACAATTGTAGATCTTTTTACCCCTAGTAATATTCCCACAGATGGACTGGAAAATAACATGCAAGCACAATAAAGCTTCTAAAGTTAATGTATGATTGCTTAGATTTTGGTACAGAGTAGGAAGACAGAGCATTGGTTAATAGCATTTGGTGTCTTGGGGCTGGAGAAATGGCCTAGCAGTTAAGAGCACTGACTGCTCTTGCAAAGGACCCGGGTTCGATCCCCAGCACCCACATGGCAGCTGAGAACCATCTGTAACTCCAATTCCAGGAGAACTCCAGTTGCAGGGGAATCCGAGACCCTCTTCTGACCTCTGCGGCATTGCATGACATGGGTGCACAAACCTACATGCAGACAGTACATTCATACATATGCAGAAATAAATAAAATAAAATAAAATGTAAAAAAATCTTTAAAAAGATATTAAAAAATAGCATTTGGTAATAGCTAATAAAATAGCTAATAAAAAGGAGCAATTAGAAATTTAACTTAGTTCTGCAGAATTGAAAGAAAATACAGTTAGGATAATATTTTTATAAGAAGAACACACCACGAGTCATTGTCCTTCCTTATCTTTTCTAGACATGAAGCAGATGTTAAGTCAGAGGCTTCGGAAGCTCCTGTGGTGACATGAAGCACATTGTGGACACTAGGCTATTTATGTGTCAGTGACCTCAGTAACATAATCACTGAAAATGCATGAACACTTGAGTTTCTTAAAATCTAAACCACAGTCCCTTTGAGATTTTGATCAGCTACAATCATTAGTTTAGCCATATAATCTTAAAATGTTTCTTCCAATAAAATAAATTAATGTCATTTTTATTCTACTTTCTTTTTCAACCATATCTTCCTCACATCTCCTTCTGTGTGATGCCTGATGTTTGTTCTTCATTTTGACAAATAAATATAATAACAGAATATAATAATCAAATCAAGGAGACATGTCAAAATCCTGGTGAAAGTTGCCCTTGCAAGTCGAAAATAATGGCTCCTTTTCTTCCTCATGCATGCTCTATTTTCAAAGTTGGTGTATGTGGCATAATGTGGTATACACGTATGTAAGTTTGCACATATGTATTCCTGCATGTGGAAACTAGAGGTCTATGACAGGTGTCTTCCTTCATCACCTTCCACTTCATATTTTTGACACAGGGTCTCTCCTTGACTCTGGATCTCACCAGTTCAGTAAGACAACTGTCCAGCAAGGCTCACTGCTCTTTCTATTTCTGCTTCTCTGGAACTAGGACTACAAGTGAACAACTCCATGCTGGCTTTTTACACAAATGCCAGGGATTGTAACCATGCTAAAGCACCAACCACTTTACTGACATCTCCATTGCCTAATATATATATATGTATATATATATATATATATATATATATATATACATAATTTATATATATATATAATTTACTGTAGTTATTTATATGAAAATGGGCATATTGTACTGATCACTTAATAATCTTATTGCACTAGTTTTATCACATTAGATATATGTGTGTTTGGTTACATACTAACTTGACATTGTTGTTTCCCATAATGCCATGAGTTTACAATCACCGAAATATTTCATCTTTTCCATTTATATAAGTATGCAATTACAATAAATATAAATTAGAGGGGAATGGGTAGACTGAATTTAAGAAGACTCAAACAAAAGATAAATTCACAATCTATGCAAAAGATTCATTTCAAACCAACAAACCTTTCTGTATTATTAACTTGCTGAGAGAGGAAACAAGGAAAGAGGAATAACAAATAAATATTATATAGCTGTAAGAGCAACAGTGTTAACTGTTAGAATAAAAAAAAATGGAAAACATTATGGTAGAATTTTATGTTAGCTACCACCACACTTCCTGGCACTTGGGCATTTAAACCAGGGCCTCACCTATGAGTGTATGTGCTTTACCACTGAACTACATCTCAAACTCTTAGTATTACTTAACCTTTTCAAATATTTTTGACAAATATAAGCAACTAGTAAGTAGACTGCTGTTGATGACAGAGTTTCCACATTCTTTTAGGAGATTTCTGTAGAGATAAGTAGAATACTAAGGATATACAGAAATGCTTATTTAATGAGTTTCTCTATCTATAATGATTGGAAAAGCAATAAATATTTAGGTTTATAGCTTTAAAAAAACATTCTTTGATTTCATTTATAATTATATTTTTAGCTTAGAAGAGATAAAACTTAAGATGCAAGAAAAGTCATACAGCTTTGTGTTTAAAATGAACCAACTTCTGTCATTCTTAAACTCTTCATAGCAAGGATATTTTTTGGCCATGTGTGAATTATTCATCTTGGGAAGAGGCTGAACTTATAAATTTCCTTAAATAATTCATGAATAAATGGTACATATTTTAATTTTATGCAGTTATTTTTTTACAATTACACATTCTTCATTTAGCAAGAAACCTTCCAACAACCTTTTTGAAGTGGCATAAGATTTACTAGGTCCATAAACTTCATGTCTTTTTTTTTCCTACTACTAACAGGAGACTACAAGAGCTAGTTCAGTCTTTACACTCCCATGGTGATTTTTACCCCTAAGCAAAGAGTGTTTTGAGATAATAGTTGAACTCCCTAGTGGATTGCCTGGTTGATCTTCTAGTCATCTTTTAGCCACAAGCCATGGAAATATTGCCAAACATTGTTCAGTACAAATAAAGGGAATACACTATAAGAATGTCTACACATGACTAAACCCGTAGGGTCTTAAGGAGCACAAAGTGACTGTGAGCATGGGTCTCCCAGGTTAATAGTTGGGAATCAAATGCATTAGGAAGCCAAGCCGGAAGAGTCTGATAAGAAAAATGCTTTGTTCCTTTGGATATAGCAATACTTTAGATAAAACTGGAATATATCTTAAAGTGTGTTCAGGACTAGCTTGAGAATAAAGCATGGGATAAGGATTGAAAGAGCAGCAGGAAATTACTGAAATGTAAATGTCTAACTAAGCCAAACATTTGTACAGTAATAATAAATTATTTGTAGTGATTTTTTAAAACTCTTAGTTGTGAAATTCTCATTCATATTATAACAAAATAGTCAGATGTCTCTTGAAATAGTCACGTGGAATATCAAGTATAAGAAATATTATGAATACTCAGCATTTTCAGTAAGCCGAGTACAATTAATTGTTATGTGAAGAAAGATATACATAGAAGGATAATATATTATGTCTATATTTGTAAATTATTTGGATCAATGGATGGAATCTACCTTAACAATTCATGTAGCTCTTTTGTTGTGTATGTGAACTTACATAATTTAGCATGTTCTACTTTATTTACACTTATAGCCAATATTGTATATTACATATATGGAAATAAATGAAGACCCACTAAATAAGAGCCAGCAAATAGTATTTTGCCAAAATAAATCATGGTTGTTATATTGACCATGGGGCTTTTAAATATTTTCAGTCCCCCATGGGCTACTCAATCTCTTTGCCTTAGAGGTGAAACACTACCTGTATGGAATTCTTTTTCTTCATTCTTTAGGAAAACTACACAATATTTTCAGAAAAAAATGGACACAATATTTGTCAACTATTTTGAAGGATATCCAAATGAATTCAAATAACAGAGCAATGAAGGACATCATTAAGTGTCATTAAGAAATGATGTAACCATATTAGTTGAATTCCCAGAAATAAAATCATTGAAGTTTATATTTACTTTACATTGCAATGCATACACAGACATCATATTAGGCATTTTAAAGAAACCCACATTAAAAGTACATACCACTGATGCCTCAGGTTTTACTTCTAGAAATCAAGAGATATTAGATATCAGACATCCATTACAAAGCAGCAGAACATTGAAAATTTCTACAGCTCACTTACCTGCAAAGTTCATGATGTCATATTTCTTTACTGCTGAATAGAACTCCATTGCATAGATGTGCCACATTTTCTGTATCTATTTGTTGGTTGAGGGACATTTGGGTTGCTTCCAGCTTTTTGCTATTGTGAAGAGAGCTGCAATAAATATGCGTCTTTGCGATAGAATGAGTCTTGTAAGTATATACTCAGGAGTGGTAGGACTGGGTCAGGTGATAGGCTCATTTTCAGTCTTTTTTTTTTTGGAGGGGGGGTCTTTTTGAGAAAGGGTCTCCCTGTAGCTCTGGCTGTCCTGGAACTCACTTTGTAGACCAGGCTGGTCTTGAAATCATAGAGATCCACCTGCCTCTGTCTCCCAAGTGCTGGGATTAAAGTCTTTTTTTTTTTTTCTTGGTATTAAAGTCTTTTAAGAGTTCTCCACATTGGTCAATTCTGCCTGTTTCCTTTCATGGGCTGACAGTTTGTCCAGGAATAACCTTTCGATCCTACTAATGAAGCACAAGCAATTAGATATATAGGTATTTAAACAGCACTAATAGTTATGGTTGGTTACTTTGGTATAGACACATATGTTTGGATGATATGTTAATCCATGAATTA